>CAJNIZ010046852.1:269-36288 GCA_905231905.1 Symbiodinium pilosum | reverse complement strand
GGTTTAGGGTTTAGGGCTTCTATATTAGGAGTCGTATTAAGGGCTATATACATAATTTCCAACTGTTTTTTGTGGGAGGAGTACCTAAGCCATCTGTAGATTTTGAGGAGACAGTTGATCAACCTGGTTCCAAAAAGACTTTAATCATGTCCCCCATAACTATTGTCTATAAAGACCTAGAGGAACCAAACATCATTTCCCTAAAACACCTGTGGATCACCCCCACCCACCTCTCTTTCTTGTGGTCCGGAAAGCTCGACAGTATGGGTAACCCTAAGGGTCCAAGTACCCAATAATCATATACTTACCAAAAACATATACTATAATTACTATTATGCTAGACCCAAATACCTAAATATTCGGTACATGGACCCTCTGGGTAATGTAAGGGCCTAGAGAATGACCAATATCATCTTGGGGCCTACGTTTAGGGTTTAGGGTTTAGGGTAGAGCATAATTATACAAGGAATCGTGGACCAAGGTAATGATAATTATTTCAGCCCGTATAGTATGAGCCACAACCATGTGCCCTGCAATTTGTCGAAAGACTCTTGATTTTGGCCATAGAATTTATACCTAAGAAGGACCATAAATCGAGAAGCGTGTAAGTCATCTCCAGGTATAGCTGGCGACTTGAGCTAGACAGGGGAATTCCTGCCATTGAAATCGATCTGCTCACTGCCGTACGTAGTTTCGGGCTTACCTGTGAACTCCTGTTACCTACCGCCCAATAAATCATTGGTTCCTAATACGTAGCTACAACTCATAAAGCTACAGGTAATTGGAGCTACAGGTAGACCGGGAAGCTTCCTGGGTAGGGATCCATTCGCTTTGAGGACATCCCCAGGCATAGGTAATTAATTGATAGTTTCGATAAGCACGGGAGGAGACCTCGCATAGACCTCGATATACGAAAGTCCTAAGTATAGGAACTCTCCAAAAGTGGCCCAGAATCTTTGGAAATCTTGGTATGGTGGTTCATCCAACTGACTTCGTGTCGGTCTGCTTCTGAACAAGAATCTTCAGGAAGTAGGGCTTGTAGGGTTTAGGGTTTGGGGTATAGTTTAACAAACCCTGCAGTACAATTCCTCTTCCCCAAATCCCATGTAGTCGATCAATGGGTCAATAGGTAATTACTTGGACCCCTTGTGTTCAGAATGATTAACAACGCCTTGCAAGCCCCATCAAAAGCAGTGCCCCTGCTTTGTTTTCTCCCTCAAAGCCCCTCCCGTCCTTGCCAACAAGTGAATCCACATAACCCCTAGAAGAAGGCATCACAAGTTGATGACTCATAGGTCTGATATGGCCCTCCTTAAAGTACCTCCCGACGCCCAAACCCACCAACAAGCCCAATGGGCCCCAATAGCAGCTCATGGCTGGGGGGAAGCGCCTTAGGGTTTCGGTCGGGCTTAGGCTTTCTCGGTTAGGGTTTAGGGGTTTAGGGTTTAAAGGGTTTAGGGTTAAGGCTTTAGGGGTTTAGGGTTAAGGCTTCAAGGGTTTAGGGCTTACGGTTTTAGGGTTTAAAGGCTTTAGGGGTTTAGGGATTGGGTTTTGGCGTTTTCATGTTCACTCCCACTCTCCGTTAAGCACCAGTAGATATCAAACCTCCACCTAGTGGTTTAAAGGGTTTGGGTTTAGGGTGTAGAGGGGTCTTTGCTAAGCCTAATCCCCTACCTGCAGCTGTGTTCAATGGGGCCTGATTACGGGGTCATTTCACTCCTACCACTGTCCTGAAGCCTCAACCCCAATGGCTGGGGAGTCGCACGGAGGAGCTACTTCGCAGCAACAGCGCAAGCTGGTACAGGCCTACCCGCAAAGTCGGAACATATTTTTTTGGGGGGGGGAGGAGTTTTTGGGGTTATGTAGAGTTTGGGGGCGGTTAAGTTCAGGGCGACAAGAATGCTGATAGCTGGGGATCTCAAAGGGCCAGTAGGGAGATCATTCCAAACCGTCCAGGATTCGCTGTTGTGACCAATATGTTTCGCTTAGACTAGCTGCAAACCGCCTCGTAAGAGCAGGGTTCCTGAATGTAGGTAAGCCTTAAAGGGCTTCCCCGTCAATCCCAAATACTGGGTTCCTGTCAAGAAACTTAATTTAAGTTACTTTATCGGGAAACCCTATTATTTACCATATATATATATACCCATTATGGTAACTTACTTTAAGTTCCTTCCAGAATATGGTCCTCTAGTTCCTCCAACAGCTGCATCAACAACCACCCAATCTTCTGAGTCCCTTTCCGGGGGTGCCCAGGATAAGGAAGAAACCTTAGGAGGAGACTATACCCTGTAGTAGTGGCATAATAGGGATATAAGGAGACCCTAATAGATTCCGTATCATCCCTCCTAGTCACTATTACTGGATGGGGGGTCCGCCGACATGATAGCATATGGGGTCTATATTTTTCGGCCATTATGTATGGAAGCACCAATCCGATCACGGGGCCCTTTGACAGTCAGCAGTTGCTCACTTCAGCCTACACATATTCTTCTAGTCCTATAGATTCCTACAAACCCCTATATATATATATCCCCATATAACCCAATATTACCTAACCCTAAACCTCGAAACCCTAAACCCTAAACCTACAGGATACGGCTCTCGGCCTTCAGCGGTGAGCAGATGTTTCAAAACTTGACTCAGCCGGCACTTCTTTCGCCCCCGCGAGCAAAGGGGCCGTAAGGGGACTCCGTGTTTGTTACTGTTGCCCTAAGGGTCCAAGGACCCAAATAAGAGGGCTTTATGGCCCAAATACGATAATATTCATAGTAATTTGGGCCCTAAAGCCCTGGTATTTGGGTCCTTCGACCCCTAGGCGTAGACTAAGACTCTGAGCCCTAGGCCCCATGAGGATGCTGCGCGTATTTGACAGCAGCGGGGCCCACACCCAAACCCTACAAACCTTACGCTCCGAACTAGGCCCTAAAACCCTGCACTACACCTTAAACACCCGACCCTAAACCCACTAAACCCCCTAAACACTAGACCCCGAACCCTAAACTCTGAACCCTAAAATAAACTCGAACCCTGAACCCTACGCCCTAAACCCCAAACCTTCATCCGAAGACCTGCCTGTTCGATCCGCCCTGGCCCGCTTCACGCGCGCCATGGCCTGGTTCAGGTGGTGGTCCTTGCCTGTGCGCATTATGCAGGGGGAAGGAATGATTTCAATAGGGTTTAAGGCTTATAGGTTTGAAGTGTAGGGCTGAGGGTGTAGGTTTTAGGGTTCAGGGTTTATGGTTTCGGGGTTGGGGTTTAGGGCTTAGGGTTTAGGATTCAGGGTAGGGGTCACGGTTATTAGAGCTGGGTTTTGGGATGCATTGGCTGTTCCCGGGCTGAATCAGTAGATTAGGGTTAGGGGTTAGGGTTTAGGGTTTAGGTTTTAGGGTTTTAGGACCCAAACACCATTAATAGTATAGTATTTGGCCCTAAAGCCCTGCTATTTGGGTCCTTGGACCCTTATGGTATTCCGTTCTACTCAAGCTTCTACATTCGGAATGCTACAGAGTTGGGTTTTAGGCTTTTGCAGAGGAGCTAGAACAAAGCGCATGTTTGATATTATGCAAATAGACAGTCACCTACTAGTTTGCTGCTACGACATGCGTAACAAAAAGCTTAAACCCCACGAGACTCCAAGAAGGGAGATCTAATTACCTTCTAGATCCGCAAACAACCCTAACCTTAATCGCTGAGCCCCGAACCCTAAAATCTATAGTCCCCCTTAAGTAGATAGAATATGGCTTTGAGTATATTAGAATAAGATCCCCATATACCCTATATTCTATCTACTTAAGGGGGACTGTAATCCCCAGACCCGAAACCCTCATGCCTCAGCCCTAAGCCCCCAAACCCGATGAGTTGGCAGCCGCTCCCTGGGCAGCCGGACGCCGCTTGGTAGGTGGCTGTGGGGCATCCTGCCAACAAGGCTCCGCTGCGGTCTGGGGTTTGGGGTTGACCCTTGGGGACCTAGGGTTTAGGGTTTAGGGTTTCTTTGAATATTATTTCTATAGCCGTTACCCCGAAAACCCACCAAACCCCAAACCCTGAAACGTCCTACAACATGCAAGTGGAGTTCGTTGTTTCTGCTCCATTTCCTAGGAAAGCCATGAAGTAGTATTTGAGGCTCCGAAGTATGGATCTTTGGGCTTGAGACCCAGCCTTCCCACAGGGTCCAAGTACCCAATCATACGGGACTTGGGATTTGGGACATAGGAGTTCTAGTACAGGCTTTGGGTATACGGCCATAGTCTGATTCACTTCAGAGCTTGGAATTTGAGGGCTGAGGGTTCTGTGGCGAAACGTTTAGGGGTAGGGTGTAGGGCTTAAGTGCCAAGGGCCCAAAGGCTTTCGGTTTAGGGATTTGCGCAGAAGGGTTTGGAGCCTCAACCCCTAAACCCTGAACATCAAGCCCTGGAGGCTGAACTGTATATACCTAGACCCCCCCCCCATTAGGGCTTAGGGCTTAGGGTTTAGGGTTTAGGGTTTAGGGCCCAGTACTCTTCATGGCGAAAACAAAGACCACACAGACCCCATTAAGGGGTTCTGGCGGGGTCCTGGTAAGTAAGCCCTCAACCCTATGAGCCGTAGTCTACCCCCTTAAGAACCTTTTAGGGTTTAGGGTTTAGGGTTTAGGGTATAAATCCCCTACATAACCCCATTTAAGGAATTTAGGCCCTAAACCCCAAACCATCCCGAACCTACATAGCTAAGGAGTTGAGACTACAGCTCATATGAGTAGCGTTTTGTTTGGTGGTTAAACCCAGTAAGATTATATTCCTCATATAAAATACTATACCCAAAAGGAGGATATAATCTTACTCTATATTGGGTACCATAGTATCCCCAACTAAAATACTACTCATAGAGGCTTGGGGAGAAAACCAGCCTCATCTTCGGCACCACCGTGCGCAGCATCTGAGACGGCCCACTCCTTGACTTAGGCTTAACGCTCAGGACTTTTTAGTGTCTGGGGGGTTTAGGGTTTAGATTAGGGTTTAGGGTGTTGAGTTTAGGGTTCAGGGACTTTTTACTGTTTGGGGGATTAGGGTTTAAGGTGTTGACTTTAGGGTTCAGGCTTTGGGTTGCAGGCTTTCGGCTGGGGTGGAGAGCAGTGTAAGGTGCTGTGGGGGCTTGTCAGTCTGGAAATAGGGGGTATTATAACGAGATTGTGGCACTTCCCCAAGAGGAGCGCATGGAGGAA
The DNA here is from genome assembly GCA_905231905.1 of Symbiodinium pilosum. NCBI lineage: Eukaryota > Dinophyceae > Suessiales > Symbiodiniaceae > Symbiodinium > Symbiodinium pilosum. The sequence goes on along the minus strand of CAJNIZ010046852.1, from coordinate 31,088 downwards.
AACGCGAAGAAACTTCTATATTGGACTTGTATCTTCTGACACACAAGTGGAAGCTGAACATAAAAAGCCCCCAAAAGCGCAGAGTTAATGTTGTCAAACTCCTACTCCTGGAACCTCCAACCCTAAACCCTAAACCCTGCCACTATGGTCAACCCTCCACTAATCTCTGTAAAAAGCACTTGAATGATTTAGGCACGGATGGGAATCATCAGCCTTCTGACGTCAATTCAAGGGAAGCGGGCAACGAGACGCTATGGTGATTTAGGTTAGGGCTTAGATTTATAATAGGGTTTAGGGTAATTATAGGGTTCAGGGTCCAGGGTTTAGGGAGTAGGGTTTATCAGAAGAGGGTCACGGGGACAGAAGAGAGCTTTGGAAACCACAGTCCTTCAAAAACGTACCCTAGAATTCTCATGTGACTATGATATCACATCTTTGGGTGTTAGCGAGAGCAAAAACCTCCCATGATCCCTTGGTGCTTCGTGTACATATGTTACCTACGCATTTGGATGCCCATGCACTTACTTTAAATACATATGGCTTATAGTATCAATGCCCCAGCGTAGGGTTGCCTTGCGCCCACCTTTGCGCCATCTTGCGTGTGGGCATTGACACGCATTTCAGAGAAGTGTATACAGATAGACATAATCAACATGTCTTAAGAACTGTCAGTTCTTGCGGCCGCCCTTCCGCGAGCTTTCGCACGCATGGGTTTTTCTAACCCCTCGCAAAACCCCAATGAAGCCCGTCGTTTTGCTTGAAGAGGTTGGGGGTTTACAATGGCGTCCATATGCTGGGGGTTGTCTCGGCCCATAACCCCAATACGGCTTCATCGTAAGCTGGCATAAGTAGGGCCATACCCCGAGTTCTAGGTGACTACTAAGTCCCTTGAACCTCCAAGTACCCTATACCAGGGTAGGCAGTACGTAGGCGTTATTTTAGGCGTAATCAATGGACCATAACGCCGCTAAGGCCAGAGCATGCCATGCCGGCAACTCGCTGAGAAGCCTCTCAACACCAATGTGTGGGGATCTGCGGTAGCTTAGGTTTAGGTCTTCGGACCCCCCCAACTACCCTTTGACAGAGTTTGTGCAAGTATCGTTTGCGCATACCTAGGTTCGATTCTGCGTACTTGGGTCTAGGCCAAGGTTAGAGTGGGGAGAAGTGCATTGCGGCAAGAAGCTGCGATCTACCGCGACAATGCCTGTACAAGGGGTACTCTGGGGGCAAAATAATGATTGGAATGGGGTTTTGGGGAACTATTGGTCCATTAGGGTTCACAAAGACTAAGATTGGTAACTATTTAACCGTAATTACATTAAAACACTACCCCACGCAGCAAAAAATCCGTATACTGAGGTCATCTCGCACTACTTTACATACCCCCTACCATATCTATCATAATCTTTCAGGGTTCTAAATGGTGCAAAACTTCTATCCACCGAATTGTATCCAAAGACGTCCATGAGTCTAGAAAGCGTAACTAAATTTCTTAACCTTAAGCCATCTCTTGCAGTAGATAAACCTTGAGATGTTTACGCGATTCTTGGGAGCTCTACGTCCTTCAAATGGCAGTATGTTTCCGTACAAATTAGACCTCCGCATGTAGAATTTTCATATAGACCCAAAGAGGCTTCATCATCCACCGATGGCAGACATGTTTGTGCACATTGCCTCACCAAACTTGTGAAACGGCTGCATTCTAAGCATGCGTTGACTGGCTGCTCTCTACACTCGATCGCCCTACACCCGAAATCCCTCAACCCCTAGACCCCTAAAATTGTAACGCTGAATCTTAACCTCTGCATCCTCTAAAAGTCAATGAAGGGGAGTCACATGGCTTCATATACCCCAAACCTAAGCAGGGTTACCACTCAATTTTTCAGCAGCCCGCACGCACCACAACCTTCAACTAACTAAACCCTAAGGGTCCAAGTACCTAATAATCATATACTTACCCAAAACCTGTACTAGAATTACTATTACCCAAAACCCAAGTACCTAATTATTGGGTACTTGGACCCTCTGGGAAACTCAAGGCCTGTGACTCTTGAGGTTGACCCCAAAGCCAGATTGGACCCTGAGCCTCTTCGCCCTGGACCCTAAGCCCCAAATCTCAAACCCTCAGCCCTAAACCCTAAACTCTAAGGGATTTGGAACCCCAGTAAAAATTTTTAATTTTCAGCTAAATATTAGGATTCTAGGTAACAGAGATTTAAAAATCATTTTCAGGAACCTTGTAGTAAACCCTTTACCCTAAACCCTGAAACCCTACACCCTGAGCACACAACCCTGAAACCTAAGCCAGCCAACCCGCCTGGCAAAAGCCTGCCCTAGGTTCCGAACGCCATCTGAGCGACCTGGATGCCCAACAATTCTTCATGTAGCTTTTTGCGGAATAGGGTTTGGGGTTTAGCGTTTCGGATTTAGGGGTTAAGTGTTGAGGGTGTAGGTGTTTACAGACTTAAGGATTAGGATTGAGGGTTTTCGGGATTGCGAGTTTGGGTCTTGCTGTTTATTCTGGCTCTAGAACTTGCAGGTTTTCGTGCTAAGGGCTGAGAATTTTAGAGCGATGGAGGATGACATGTAGCATTATAACATTGAAAAACTAGATGGCAACCGGGATTATAGAGGGGGTTCATTGGGATTGTACCTTGGGGGCTATTTGATTAGCACAGGGTTTCAGGCTTCAAGGCATATTGTACAAGTTTCATAAGCAATATAAGGAAATGTTATTGGTGATTTATTTATGGTATACTTATGCGTTTTGGAGGTAGGGCTCTACTGTGTGGGAACGCTCTTAAGGATTTGGGGTTTAGGGCCATACATTCTCCTTGCAAATCATCCTCCTCAAGCAAATACCCTAAACCCTAAACCCAAAAGCGTTTTGCGATGCAGCGCTCATGTTTGAAACATCCAGCTTCCAGCTTCTAGCTCGCTTAAACCAGACTAGAACCCAGCACTCAGTACCTAAAGCCTACCCTGATTTGCTGTTAAGGAACTTGAGCTAGGTTTTGCATAGACAGAAACCAAAGTAACAATTGTATGAATCATATACGCGCGTTCGGGCAAACATCCTGTCAGCTTCTGAACAACAACCCAGTGAACCCACCACCCTCCAAGGATTTACCAGCAAGTGCCCTTGATTTTTCACTGCAACCAATGGCCTACAGGTATGGATATGGCAAGCAATACGGCCCCCAAAACAACAACCTTCAATGTTCACAAGTGAGGGTTTAAGGTTGAGCGTTTAAGATCTGGGGCCTGAGATGGGACTGTTGCGAGGTGTAATCTGTAAACGCTGCCTTACAACAGTCCTTTCCGGAGGGTTCAGGGTGAAACTTCAAGCCGTTGTCGCCAAAGCCGAGAACTCAACCCTGCAGCATTCTCCAAAGAAAAAACATGCACATGATGCTATGTATATGTGTGTGTACATAGATGTGCGTATATATATATATATATACATACATGTGTATGTGTATATATATACATACACATACACATGTATGTCCATGGCCCCCTCCCTCCACTCAAAATGAAAGAGCGCAAGGTTTAGTGAGATGTTGCCTCAAAAGATCACTTAGGAGCATCATCAGCCAGCATTGCGCGTCAGCACATGTGAGTGCAGTGATCTGAGGAAATCTCATGCACTGCAAATCACCAATAGTGGCTAGGGTTTAGGGTTTAGGGTTCAGGTGTAGGGTTTAAGTTAAAAACCTAACATGCCCATTCATGGAGGGTGTCGACAGCGACAATCGAGACGGGCTCACCGCGTGGTAAACCTGAAGTGAAGGCAGCATGTGCATGACCCGGCAGCGGGTCTTTGACTGCCAAGCATACTACCATGGACCCTTATGACCCAATTTTGGCCCCATTTGGAGGCGGGCAATGTCAGACTGGCGCTGGCTGCCTATGTGAGGCAGAATCCCAAAACCCCGAGTCCCGCAACACAAATCCTTAACCTCGAAATTGTTGACCCGAAGCCCTCAACACTAAACTGCAAACCCTAAACCCTAAAACTCCCGAATTCCAAATGGGTGGTTGTCAAAATTATGGTCCCCTTTTGGATCCCTACTATAATACGGCACCTAATATTTAGGGTACCCCTAAAAAGGGACCATAATTTTGACAACCACCCAAATCCCTCAACCCCAGTCAGGGAGCCTGCCATGGCTGTGAGGACGGAGCCCTGAAGCACTGGGCCAAACTCCTTGTCACCTGTTCATCCCAGAGGGTCCAAATACCCAAGAATTAGGTACTTGGGTTTTGGGTAATAGTAATTCTAGTACAGGTTTTGGGTACGTATATGATTATTAGGTACTTGGACCCTTAGGGCATGTTGAGGGTTCAGGGTACGCTTCTACTTAGTTCTAAGTTAGGGTCTAGGGTTAAGGGCTTCGGGTTCAGGGTTAACGTGTTAGGGCTTCTCGTCGCGGGGGGTGACAATTATGCTCTGTTTATGATCTACAGGTGCAGGGTTTAGGTGCAACCGTTAGCTGCGTTATTTTGGAATTTTCGGGCTTAGTCTTGTTCTGCGTGTGCGCTTTTTTTTATTGGATTTTGGGTTTGAGGTGGGGGGAGTATGCACATATGCGCAATTACCAAGGACTCGTTTGGTGTGAAGACTACAGTCCTGCTGATAATCTCCTCCCCTGATAATTACGCCCTCTCATCCACTCAGCTAGTAGCCAACACTCCGTACATTGTCTAGTTTCAGTAGTGATGGTGGGAATGCTTCTGATTCAGATTTAGGCCTTTGGGTTTACCATGAGGGGCTCAGGGTTTCGGTGGGGAGATCAAGCCGAGGAATTCAGACATCATGACAGGATGTCCTTTTGCAAGGGTCTAAGTTGCTGTAGCACCTTGCCATGCAGGGCTAGGACCCCCTCTTTGAGGGAAATGCCCTGAACCCTAAACCCTACACCCCCGAACACCGGTTTGAACAAAATACCCCCTAAAACCTACATGTGCCTTCAGCACCCTTTTGGACCAACACTGAAGTGCCAATGTCTAGAGAAGCCCCAGATGCTGCTGATGCTAAGACCACTGCATGCATGACCTTGGCCTACTATAATACCGTAGTTCAAGGAACAGAGTGTCATACATGTTCCGAATCATACTGCCGCACGCCATGCACACCTGGCCTGTCTACAAGTTCCAAACCTTTTGGGAAGGACAAATTGCAGAGTGCACCTGTTGATGGCGTATTCTCCGCATCGTTCTCGTCCTCACCTGCATACAGTCCCATAAACGGCGAGTTCGCCAATTTTCCTCCCAAAAGTAGCCGTCTCCTGCCTCCCTGCCCTATAAACGCATTGCACAAACTTCACACAAACATAGGCAGTCTGCCTACAAATTCGCGGCCCCCGACCGCTGACCTCTAAACCCGAATCCAGCGCTCGGAAAAACCCTTCATGTAAACTCTGAAATCTAAGCCGAATGTCAGCCACTGCGGATTCGGACGTCAGGCTTCTGGGCGAAGGAGGGCTGAGGAAAGATGCAAGAAGGTAGTCACAAATCAATACTTGGCAAGCCACCAAAACCAGCCCTACTCGTGAGGAACGTCCAACCCCAACATGTGTACTACCAGTGAGTACACCAATCAGACTAGCAAGTACCCATGTGTGTGCGGGCGTCACATTAGTTTGTTGGGTAACTACCGGGCTCAAAACACAGATTGTCGTTTGAACATTATACACGGTATAAACATACGCACATGTTCATGTAGCTCTATACATTTTACACACACACACACACCCACACCCACACACATACAGGGCTACAGGGCTTCCTCACAAGTTAATGCGCGGGCCGACATGAAGCAGGGCCTGCTCCATCAGCACCCACAAGTGCACAGAAGTCGCAAAGCCATGACAAGAGGTGCCTGCACAACTGCTGAGGGTTTATCAGAGTTTAGCGGATACGTGGGAGGAGGGTCAGGTGGACTTAGTGAGTAGGTTAGTATATGGACTTGGTTACATGGCTTACAGAGAGGGTCGCGGGAAATAGCATACCCTACTCGTATAAAGCCTATAATCATTATCAACTGAAAGGAGTCATACATACGCGAACTACGACTTGATAGGTTCCACGACCCTCCAAATGTTCAAGATAAGCAGTGTGATGTTAAGGGCTTAGGGTCCTAGATCCCTGAACCCTGTATGAGCTATAGTCTAAACTCCTAGTATCTTTAGTATTACCCTATATAGTCCCCTAGATAACCCCCTTTAAGGAGTTTAGACTATGGGTCGAATGCTTTAGGGCTTGAGTTTTAGAGTTGGGGGATGCCAAGGGCTTTAAGCTTCAGACTGGGGCTTTGGGTGCGGTATCAAGTCAAAGCTGGATAGAGTAGGATTTAGGGTTTAGGGTTTAGGGTGAGTTATACGGGCTTGAGGGTTGCAGGTTTATGGTCAGGCTTGTTGCGGTCTTACAAAACGAACTAGGGGCTCTAGAGCTACGCGAAACGCATATCGTAGTTCCCCTTAAGAGGGGAAACCAATATAGAACCCAATGAAGACCCAACAAAAGCAATGATCCTGATTGTCGGGATATGTCGGGACCCCGATTTTCGGCAACTCCCACATGCCCCAGGGGTCCAAGTACTCAACAATCACATACTTACCTAGAACTTGTACCCTAAACCCTAAACCCTAAACCGTTACGCAAGCCCCAAGTATTTCATTGTTGGATACTTGGATCCCTAGGGATGCAAAGCAGGGAGAGCGCTTTGGGTGGTGGCTTGTGTTGCGTCTGGCGGTTTGCGTAGGACCCTTGAGGCCTGTTGCGTTGATGCTCTGATAATTGGGCTCTGAGACTCCACAGTCACAGAACCTTTACCCACAGCTCGGTAGTGGTTACCCTTTATTTAATAGGCATATAACCAAGGAAGCTGAAAGTGACTGTGAGTACACGTATACCTTAGAGATACTAGGATTTAGTGTGTGGGGTTTCGGGTCTAGGGTTACGGATTTAAGGTCCGTCATCTAGAGTTCTTGGGCTCCCTCCAGTCACCCTAGACATGATGGATCCCTATAGTAATCCCTACAATGCCCCAAACACGAGTACCTATAGCCCGCAATTAAGAGGTATTGGGCACCCTTGGTTGATATCCAAGCTAGCCACGAACTAGACCTCCTAAGGAAGGTCTCAAGAAAAAACGATCTTTGCTAGAAAACCTGGTAGCCCAATGAGGGTTTAGGGTGTAGGGTTGAGGGCCTAAAAAAAAAGTTTTTCCTAGCGCTCTGGCATCTTTACTTTCTCTGAGGGTCTAAAATTGCTGTAGATAAGTTGTTCACGTGGCAGCTTAGCACCGGGTACGCAGAGACAACTTCAAGGCCATATCCTGAAGATCGTAGCTAGGAGAATTATGGGTCAGTGCCCTCGAGTCATTCCTGTACTTCCCCTAAATACTCTCCCCTGTACATGTAGAGACCCCCTTACAACAAAATCAGAACTCCTAAACTTACGTATTCAAGATGCAAGCAAATGGCTTCAAACTGTGAACATCCAGCTGCTCAACACCATGGCACTTAGCCCCCCGACCGAAAGTTAACTTCAGGTACTCGTAATAAGAATATAACGGAACCCTAGAAAGTTAAGGGTCCAAGGTCCTAGCTGAGTGCCAAGGAAGACCATGCTCGTGGACTGGCGTGGGAGCTGATCTGGCTGGTACGGGCCCTTGCCCGGGAATCCTAATAAGTAACCGCTTGAGATTTGGGTAGTAGTAACTGTAGCACAAGTTTTGGGCAGCTATATGATTGTTGACCCCAATGGGACTATTAACCTCCAGAAGCTCTGCCACAACGCCTCTTCCTCCCTGATGGCCAAGATTTTGACACGGTGAAGACCTCATCCAGCTTTGGATCTATAGCCCCCGTTGAGTAGACAGAATATGGGGTATACGGGGATCTTGTTCTCATATACCCGAAGCCATATTCTATCTACTTAGGGGGGACTATATTTTTTCGGGCTTAGGGGTTGGGTTTTAGGGGATATATGCGCTTCATGGGACAAAGGAACCATCAACTGCGTTTGGAGTGAGGGGAGCACGGCTATGACTACCTTGCTTCAGAATTCGTAGGCTGACCTTTATAAGGCCATCCGTGCGCCGTTTTGAGGGGCGATCGTTTCCGAGAGCACCTTGCCAGGTTGCATGTCAGTTTGCGACAGGGTATACCCTTAAATTGCTGTGGCGGTTAGGAGGGAATTGAGGAATGCAGTCCCTATAGTTTTCCTATATTATATACTCCCTTATGCCGTACTCACCACCAGTAAGTTGCAGTGGCGGCCGCTCCCGCTGATTCTCATTGTGTTTTGTGTTGGGCTTCGAGCTAGTTTACCCTAAGAGTCCATGTGCCCAATATTTGTGTGCTTAGGATCTTGGTACCAGTAATTGGAGCACAACTTTTGGAGAATAATATGACCCTTGAGCACTTGGACCATTTGGGTTAGGGTCGTGGGTGTTCTCATAAACCTTATCTGGATCTGGGCTGTTGCAACTCTACGATAATGCAAGACAATTCCACAAAGCCCAGCTGCGTGTATGTAATCACATGACCCTCCAAGCAAGGGCACCAAACCTTGTAAGCAATATAAGATACGGGACACCAGACAATGCGCTACCCGCCGTTTGTGGTCTTTATGCCAAAAAAACAGAGTGTCATCAATGTTCAGGGACAATATGCGTTTGAAGGCCGGGTCGTTTTACAAAAAGAACGGACCATACATTCCTTGCCCGGGTTACAAAGGCCTGCCGTTGAGTTGTGTCCATGGCACGACCACCAATGGAAACCAACATGGCCGTAAAAACTACCTGTAAGCCCAACTACCTACAGATTTAGGTATTCCCCTTATCTAGGGGGGTCGTTCCTACAAATCTGCCGGTAATTGGGATGGGTTGCCCAACCATTTCTGAAGCTGGTTGTATTCGATGCCACGGTTCATAAGTCTTACTCTAACCACACATTCAGGTCTTAGGGTTGATATCGCGGTTTGCCGGCGGAGTGCGTGGTAGGGGTTCCGGGCCGAGAGTCTTCCTAAAGGTTGGGTTTAGGGCTTAGGGTTTCCTAGGGCGTAGCATAGCAACTCACTGTCCAAGCATCCGGCAATGGCAGCGCGGTCCGCAAAGAAGTGCAGAAGCCTTAGTCTAAACGCTGTGCAAGTTGATGGGCGGTGTTTTGGGTCACCTGAAATTCAGCGTTTGAACCAGAATTTCCAAAATCTCTCATCTCCTTTGACGCGGTGCTTGCAAAAAGAAAATTGCGAACAACGGGAACCTCCAAGACCCTGACTCTCAGCATCCAAGTAGCCAACATGTATACACACACATATACATATATTATGAGTATGTCTCTACATCTGATATGTACAGATCATACGCATGTATATACACACCCGAATCGATTTTCTATGGGTCCAAGAAATCAAATATCAAGACAGGCACTCCACAGAACTGCGACTTCTTAAACCCTAAACCTAGGAAAAGAACATGGAAACTACGTCGGGATTATAGGTATATATTGGGGGTTATAGATAATGAAAAACAAAATGGAAACTACTAAAATGTGGTTATGTAGGGATTATATGTAGTATATTGGGGTTATTTAGGGATAATGGAAAAGAAAAAAGAAGCTACTTGTTAGGGTTTAGGGTTCGGGGTAGTTCTCAAAATTAGGGTCCCATTTTCTAAGTTCCCCAGTGACCATTTCATAATAAGGGTACCCATTTTCCTAATGTTCAGGTCTAATAAGGAGACCCCAAAACAAAAAGGGAGAAAGGGTAGTACTGAGGTAGCTAGAAACCTGAAACCTGAACTCCACCCGATGCCCCCTCTGCACCCCCTCTCCACCCTTCCCACCCCCAAGCGCTTCACTCCCTCAACCCCTCTAATCTCCATCGAGGTTAATACATATATCCTTGACTCTATACCTATATGTGTCAAAGTCTAAGCCCCTAGTATCCCCCCTGAATAGCCCTATAATGGTTCCTTATATAATGCCCTCTAAGGAGTCTAGACTATGGCTCATCTAGCCTATAGCTCATAACTCTAGCCCCTTTACAAGGATCTGGGCATGACCAGGACACCTGAGGTCGTGGCTGCGCACCCGCTTCCGCAGGAGGCCGAGGCAGGCAAAGCCTCGCCGAGCAAGGGTTTGCGGTTTAGGGATTAGGCTTTACGGATTAGGGCTTATGATTTAGGGTGGTCAGTTTTGTGATGGACATGATTAGGATAGGGCTAAGGGTTTTGGATTTTGGGTTTAGGGTCTGGGGTTGAGGATTTACGGTTTAGGGTAGTCTAGTGGGGTTTCGGAGTTGGGGGGATTGGGTTTGGAGTTGTGGACTTTAGTGTTTACGTAGGGCTTCGGGGCTCACAAACTGTTCACACTAGGGCTTTCCTTAATCAAACAGAGATTGGAATTAAGTGTTCCGCCTACAAGGGCACCTCGCCCTCCCGAATCCTAAGGGTCCAAGGACACGTATGGTGTAAGGGCCCAAAGACCATTAACAGTATAGTATTTGGACCCTAAAACCCTATTATTTGGGTCCTTGGACCCTTAGGGAATCTTCCTGAGGACCCCGTAATTTGCACTTGCCAAAGCTGACATCAAGATTCACCTCCCTATATGCGGGCACTGGAAATGTGCATTCCTGTAGAATACTGTAGCCAAAAGGAGGGTATGATCGTCTTGACAGGAACGGGTACTATAGATCGTCCTTTTGAGGGAGACTGTTGCCTTCAACATAGACTCTGTCATCCCTACAAACCCTGGAAAGGACCCTTATTGGCCCCTTAGACTTCGACTCTTCGGGATACTGATCTCAAGACTGACCTCCGAGGCGCCAAGCCCAATTTTACCCAAGTCAAAAGTCCTTGGGCTTTAAGCTCTGCTACTTGCTGGCTCAGGGCAAATAGGAAATAAAGTGGGTGCCACCCCACTTAGGTGACTTGCAACTGCATCTTCAGCTATTTCAAAGTTTTCTGGGCCTTCAAGTACTAATACTCGTCTATAAAGCCGCTACTTCTGGCTCTTCGGAGCAAAGGGAGTCACCAACAAATGCCCGACAAAAACGTAATCTCAGACTCGATGATGCTCCAGCTATAAGACAGCAAGGTGAAACTTGTACGTGGGGCTGCGTAAGCCCCATGCGGCACTGGAGGTGCCTCTGTCAGCTCCAGGGGCGCTTGCGAACGGGACCTTGCTGCCCAATAGTCCCGCTGCTTGTGGGTGGGAGGTGCGCTGGGCTCCGCCGGGCGGCGGTGGGTCCCTGAGGTCTCCCTTGTCCGTCTGCCGCGCCGAATCCTCCCGGCCCAGGTGCCTTTGGAGCTGATCCCACTGTGACGCCGAGAATTTCTGCGCACAGTCTCTTGCCATGTTGTGTTTACACTGGGGATGCTGGGCATACGCCCACTGGCTGGCAAGGAATTTGCGGCACACGCTAGCGGCGTTCCCCTAATGTTTGCCTAATGTTAACCCACTCCTAACATTGATAGCTCTCAGAGGGGTACGCAGAAGTGTAAGGTGGGTGGGGGCATCCTGAGCCCAATGCTACAAACAGTGACCCATGCTACCTGGGAAAGGACCCAACCTTAGTCCCTCAAGCATTAGCCCCAGCGCCTTAAACACAGCAAAAGCCAAAACCGGACAAGCGGGGTCCAGAACTCTAAGCTACACCTTTATTGCGAGAGCTGCATCAGGATAGATGTGGAGTGCTTTTGGTGGTTGAACCGAGTAAGAATTTGCACTTCGTATAAATGGAAAAGAAGATAAACTCTTACATTGTATTGGGGACTATAGTACACCCTAGGGCTCAAGTTAGCTAAATCATAGGTTTTAGGTTCTATATACCCTGTAATTCCATAGCCCAGTAACATACTATATAGGTAACGGGGAGCCCTAGGACAGCCACTGAAAAACTCCTCAAACTCTCTCTTCCCCAATAACCAAGACCAAAAAAGCTTAAGCTGTATTTTGGAGAAGCAAAAAGGAAGCCCAAAAGGGATAAAGTTCTTCTATTGGCTAAGCAAGGACTGGCTAGTCTAGGCAAAGACGTGCCCAAGGAGCAAGGCCGATATCACTTGGCCCTGGCAGGCAACGGTTCAGCGTCTAGGATTTGAGCCTTGGAATCTTAAATCTAGCATTTCGGGGCTTGGGGTTTAAGGATTTTAGGCGTTGGAGTTTTAGTTGTTTGGTTTAGGGTTTTGGCTTATGTTTTGCAGTTTTCGGCTTGGGGCTTGGGTTCAGGGTTGTGGGTTTGGGGTCATGTTAGAAAGTCTTTACGATTGGGCCCTCAGGAGTTATGGTAGCTGAATGCTGCGTGGTTTTACGCGCTTTTGATATGTTGTTTGTCAGACACTCGGAACGACTTTTCTTGACCCAGCTCATGCGCACCTAGGCCCAATGTATGCTGCCTGTGCAAGTCAGCGAAGGCCGACTCCAAGCACTTGCATTCAGGTTGGCCCTTTCAATCTACAGGGCTTGACTCTGGACTTCATTCGGCTACGGAACCAGGGGTAGGGGCCTTGTGCTGAACTGTTGCTTAGAACTTTAACAATCCCCTCTAATAGTCAACACCCTGTAATATCATGATGTGATGGGGGGGCTCCTCACACAAAAATAGAGTGCGCAAGGGGGCCAAAAGTACAAACAGTGCTTTCCTCTTGAAACAGACTAGATTGGGCTTCGTTGCTTGTTTGGGGAAGGCATGGGCTTGCTAGTAAAAGTTTGGGGTCTAGAGCAAGGGGCGTGGACTTCGTCTGGGCTCCGAGGTCCTTTTCTGCTGATGTTGAATGAAGAAAGGTGCTGTGGGGAATCTGGCGGAGCATCTTTGAATTGGCACACAAGAGTGCTTCGCTCGGGCCAAACACTAACTTAGGTCTAATAGCTTGAAACCTCAACCCTAAACCCCTGTATGTTTCGAATCGTCCCGTGGTGGGCTGCGCTCCAAGGGTTTGAGGACTTTGCCTGAACCATCCAGCTCCTTAACTCCATACCCCCAACTTCTCTCCCTTCCCCACAACCCAAAACCCAAAACACTAAACCCTACCCTAAACCCTAAACCATTAAACCCTAAACCCCTAAACCCTAATCCCTCCCCTCCAACCCCTAAAACCTAAACCCAAAACCCTAAACCCTAAAACATGCCTGCTGAGTGCTCGTGGGCTCTGCAGGGACCGCCACAAGCAGCAGGCGGGCCAGGGCCTCAGTACTCAGAGGTTTTGGGTTTAGGGTTTAGGGTTTAGGGTGTTGGGTTCAGGGTTTAGGGTACTCAGAGATTCCTCTCATGGGTCCCCCATCCTAAGCTTCCAAGTACCTAATAATCATATACTTAGGTCCCTTTATAGGGACTATATAGGGCTATTTAGGGTTTAGGGTTCAGGGTTTAGGGTTAAGTACCTAACAATCATATTTTTCCAATGAGCAAGCTGAGCTCCCGACGCACGCTGTGCTGTTATAGGAAAGCATTCACTGTACTGAGATTAACAATCATATACTTACCCAAAACCTGTACTAAAATTACTATTACCCCAAACCCAAGTACCTAATTATTGGGTACTTGGACTCTCTGGGAAAACGGTTTAGGGACTAGGTTTAGAGGTTTTCAGGATTTAGGGTGAGGGGTCGAGATTTAAGGTCTAGGGTTTAAGGAGCGGGTGTAGGGTTCCCACCTTATGCAGATAAATGAGGCGACAAATTGAAGCTAAATAAGGGCAACCTAGGCTGGCGGGTAGTCTAGGGGGAGATGCAGGGGAACCCATGATACTCAAAGGTATGGGAAGAACTTCCTATGGGAAGAACTTCCAGCGTTCATATTTGTGAGTTCGAGATGTGCCTAGACCCCCAAAGAACCCTCTACACAGCCCAACGTCCATAACTAGGACCTACATAAACACAGTTTAAGAATACTTGCTGCCGTTTGGGATTTGCGGCGTGGCTCAAGGTCAGAGCATCTTCAGGTGATGGTGGTTGAGACTTGAGGGGGTGGACGACTGAAGGGGTCAGTTGAAGGATTGCGGTGGCCTTACCCCTAAATCCTAACCCTAAGGGTCCAAGGACCCAAATAGTAGGGATTGAGGGCCCAAATACTATTATATTGAAGGTATTTGGGCCCTAAAACCCTCTTATTTGGGTCCGTGAACCCTTAGGGTAATTCATGTGACCCTGAGCCGTAAACCCTAAAGATCACAGGTCAGAAGCTACGCTGAGGAGTTGGGGGCCTGGGACGTTAACCTTCGGGACAAGGACGTGCAAGACTGTAAATGGGAACGCCTCAGGGCGCGCATGGATCTTGGGAAGGATCTTTGGAATTGGGCCCCGAATGATTCAAACTCCTTCCAGAACCGCACTCATAACAGGAGCCGTTGCAGAATCAGGAGGCGAAAGCTTTAGGGTTCAGTGTTTCTTCTCTTACTTAAACGGCAGAAGGACAAACAAACATAAACCTGTAGTGCTGGCGGTATACTGACAATGCTAACTTGCATGCCCTGGTGGTGTGGTTCTATAATTTGATTACTTGTGCAAGTTTAGATTCTAGCGCTTGCAAGAATGCAGCCGCAAATGCTGAGTTCTCTCGGTCAATGCACTCCTAGACCTCTTCAATCACAATACGATAACAAGAAGAATTACAAAAGTACTTTTGTGCAATAATCGGATGCGAAAACCCCCAAATTGTGAAGAGGGAACCTGGGGTGCTGGCAAAACCATTGCGCAAGCACAAAACCATAAACCATTTTCTCTATACCTCCCCCTCACGCTGAGAATATGGGGTCTAGGGAGTAAACCTTAACAAGCCTAGCCGTAAACCCTAAGCCCTAAACCCCAACACCTTCCTAAACCCTAAACCTGAAGCATCGACTCCCTGATCTTAAGACACCAACTTGCAAGATGAGTTGTGAAGTCGCCGAGTGCTTCTGGCGGCCTGGAGGCATATGAGCTATAGTCTGAACTCCTAGTATCCCCCTTAATAACCCCTATTGTATTCCCCTAGATACTCCCTTATAAAACCCCCTCTAAGGAGTTTAGACTATAGCTCATGTGTCAGTGCTAAGGGTATGACAGTGACAGCGGGAAACAAAATAGTAACTGGAATGAAACACGGGACTCTACAGGGATCTGTGTTGTACAGGGGCTTGGACCAGATAGTTTTTGCCGCCAAACCCTAAATCTCAAAATGTTGTTTACGAAGGGCCGACTGTTGGAGCACGGCATGGGTCGATGTTCATACTCAGCCCTGATACTAAAACACTCTACCACCCCCAAGCCGGTACTCCCCTGAAAACGGCGGTAGTATGTTGCGATAAGTAGTTCGTGTGTAAGGAGCTCATGAGCCTCAGTGTAGAGTTGCTAGATTCTCCTGTTCACCCTGTTCCTGGTGTGCCCAAACGCATTTCTTTGATGCCCAACCTGAATGTTCCCAGAGAGTCCCCACTGTGCCCAAGCAAATCCAAACCAGGTACCTGTATCGTATATACTTAGACCCCAAAGTATCACATGAGCTATAGTCTAAACTCCTAGTATCCCCCTAATAGCCCCTATAGTAGTCCCCTATATAATCCCCTATATAACCCCCTTTAAGGAGTTTAGACTATAGGTCACATGAGGAACCCCTTTTGGCCTCAAGTATGTCAAACATGGACACCGGGACTCCTTGGGACAGAGTGCCCCTGGCGTGCCCAACAACGCAGCATACGTAGCGCAACTCCACAATGCTATAATAAGAAGGCTAATTAGGACCACATTCGGGGCGGGGGGGATCATGGAAGGAAAGTAACTATTCAATCTTTACGGCTACGTGCGAGACATGCAGGCAACCAGTGGGAACCGGCAGCATTAGAAACCAAAGCAGCGTGCGTCCATAGAAGCCACCTGTACACTGCTGCTGCAGGTCTCACAAGAACCCCTGGAGGGCCCTTACCCCTAAACCGGTCTCCGTGAAAACCATGCTCCAAACACCTTAGACTTTAAATCCCCAACCCTAAATGCAATATCCTGAGCCCCAATTCTAAAATGCGTTGCTTCTCTGAACTGTTAATATGTTTATGATAGTCCTCTACCCCGAATATGCAAACCTAAATAGGCAGGCTACTGTACCACGTTACATGCTATGTTCTGTTAAGCTAACATGATATCAGCTCATAGTACATATCGGCATTCACTTCTCACGCCCAAATCTGGTAGGATGCGAATTTACAAAGGGCGGATTGGCATGCGTTCACTCATGGTCCCCCAAATCGGATACCCAACATGTGCATTCACCAATTCCCTACAGAACCCAACGCGCACCCAACGCCATATCTAAAAAAATGAGTCACAAACCCCTAAAATCCTCTGTATAAACCCAGTTTCCATGTCCTGTTCCATTTCTGTTCCATTTCATTCTCCACGATTTGGGTCGCTAAACTCTAAATACCCCTATACAAGCCGTATAAACTCCTAAACCCTAAACCCTATAATCCCCCAAACCCTAAACCCTAAACCCTATAATCCCCCAAACTAGAATTCCCCAAACCCCCTTTAAACGGACCCTTACGACTCCAACTTCTGGACTTCCGCCGCCTGCGCGCCAGGCGATGCTTTGACGCCAGGCAGATAAGAAGGCTTCGAGTCCACCAGGCCTCAGTGAATCCCAAAAGGTCCAAGTACGCAAGAATTAGGTCCCCTTATAGGGGATATATGGAGGTATATATTATATAGGGGTATACAAGGGTATATAGGGTTTAGGGCTTAAGTTTTAGGGTCCAAGTGCCCAATAATTATGTATTTGGGTTTTGAGTAGTAGTAATTATGGTATAGGTTTTGGGTAAGTATATGGTTATGACGTACTTGAACCCTTAGGGACTTATGCGACAAGATGAGATGATAGCACAGTTTACTATAATGTATTATAGTACGGTGGATTGCTCCGTGAATTATGAAGGGGCTTTAGGTGGGGCAAACACACTGGGGTGTTACAACTTTAGAGTTTTGTGCTTGCTTTCTTCCGTATAGGGTGTAGACTCCTTGCTGGTTGTTACCGTGGATGGAGTATGTGTCCTATGCACCAGTAATCACAGTACTTTGAGTATCCTGAATCTAGGCTCGCCAGTAAGCCCTCAGAAAAAGGGGACCCTTTTTCCTAATGGTCAGCTTTAACAAGGAGGTCCCACACCAAAAAGAAAGAAAGGGTATTACTCGGGTACCTAGGACTAGTGCAAGATTGCCTCCATCCACAGTGGTAGGGAATGAGAGGGTAGGAAACAATCACGACATGTAGGTTCAGAGATTAGGCTATAGAATTGTCAGAATTTAGGGCAAGGTTTTGGGTCTTTTGGTTTAAGGTAGAGACACCTTTTCAACCAGATAGAAGCTCTTCGGTTGCATCCGAAAAGCCATTATGTCGAGATCCCCAGATCCCCCATATTCTATCTACTTGAGGGGGACTATAACCCTAAACGTGTAGGGTTTTTCAGGTCTCGAGGCGTCTGATATTGGAGTGTTGGGTTTAGAACCACAGAACAAATCCCAATACATGCACTATTATAATATCATAGTTTCCATGTTCTTTTCCATTCTCCCCTATATTACACCCCTACACCCCCCCCCCCAAGAGCAAATCAGAGAGACCTGAGCCTGGCAGAAGAATCTGCCTGTGACTATGGCAGCGCTGCTATGCGTTCCAAAGCGCAGACACAAAAAGGCTTGGGTAAGAGGGTTTAGAGTTGAGGTTTTACGGACGAGCTGTTGGCAAATACCCGAATACCCATGCGCCTGATGCACAATGAACCATTTGCGCAGCAGGCGAAAGCTCACCTAAAGTGTAAACCCTAAATCCCACAGTACTCAGCTTCAGGGACAAAAGCAACATTTTAAACCCTCAACTCTAAACCCCTAAACCCTAGACCCTGCAACATTTTATGATATCCAACAACAATTCAGCCCAGGCACCACTTCGTGAAGATGAGCTGCCATAGCCTGGCATACTGGATTGTGAAGCATCATGGGCTGCATGCAGAGCCTGGTGTGAATGTCGGCGCCCATATATGAGCTATAGTCTAAGCTCTTAGTATCCCCCGGAAAACGCCCATAATAACCCCCTATATAAACCCAGAGTACATGAGGACGCCTCAAGAAACAGCAATGACAAAGGGAAATCCCACGTGAGGTCGACGCCACAAGTATCAGGATCTGCGCTTCCCAGCAATGAGCTAGAAGGGTACCAAACCCTAAACCCTATAGTCCCTCTTGAGTAAATAGAATATGGGATTTGTGGGGATCTTAGTATAATCTACCCAAAGCCATGTTCTATCCACTTAGGGGCGACTATAAACCCTAACCCTAAATAAACCCATGTTGTACCTGGTCAGGGCTGGAACCCTGTGGAGAGTAATGGCTCTTGCACGAAAGTGGGTTACGGGTTTAGGGTTTAGGGCTTAGGGTTTAGGGTTAGGGGCGCAGAGAGTAGTGGTTCTTGCACGAAATATCTGTGATCTCGAATGCCTGGAAGAAGCCAACCCCTAAACCCTATAAACCCGAAATCCTCAACCCCAAACGCTGGTTTTACCAAGGTAGTCTCTGCATACCCTTTCTAGGTTACGCGGCTTCCTGTTAAGGCCAAGATCGAAGTTCTGAGTCTCCAGCACCCATAATTTCCAGCTCTAAGTCCTCAACTAAGTAGGATGTGATATGAATACGTACGGCTTTCCGCGAAACTTGGGGGGGGGAAGGATAAAGACCCTGGGTACACTGTGCTCTTCTTACAGGGGCAGCGCGCCATTGCTCATGCAAGCCCCCTCAACCGAGGACCACAATTTGAGTATTGAGACCGTCCTTCACAGTTGCCGGTTAAGGCTTTGGGCTAAGTAATGTAGACCCATGATTAATAAACCCCTCCTTTTAACGGCCTAAGTATATAGGATCCCTACTATAATCCCTACTAAGGGGAAGGGGGTTGTTAATCAGGGCTCTGGGTTAGACCGAAGCTTGACCTGCAAGCCTCAAGTCGTTAACAAAACCCTGGGGTGCAAAAGTATCTGAATAGCACCGAAATTGGGCCCCGAGGGCAATACATGGGTTATTCTCACAACTATGGGCTCCTTTTGGTTAGAGATTGCCTTACGGCACCGAGTATTTGGGGGGGGTACCACAATAGGAGAAACGCCAGGCTGGCCCTCCAATCTTTGCAGCGAAGTCATGCAGAACCTTCAGGTGACATGGTTAGGGTTCAGGGTTGTGGGGTCGAGCATGTGAGGCTTTAACCTCAGGCTTGAAAGAAGTAGCCGCCAAAGCACCCACAACAAAGCATTGCACAACTAAGATGTTGCTTGCTCTTGGAGTGATAACGTTGTTCTAGTAGGTATGAGACGTGACGTGGTTAAAGGTTGACTTTGATCCTAAACCCTACTAAGCCCTAAACCCTGGAATTTCATGCTGGGATGTTACATCTGCAGGCCGATTTCTGCGAGTAGTTATAGGCCCCAAGCACAATACCCAACAAGGGCCCTCTGGATGAAGCCAAGTCCTGAAGTTTCCATGATACAGAGCCCCAAGGGTCCAAGTACTTAAATAGAGGCTTAATGCCCAAATTGTATACTATTTGGGTCCTCGGACCCTTAAGTAAAGGAGGATACCTGTCATCCCCCCATATACATCCCGGACCCTTCAACTATCCTTAACCTCCCTTGCTGCGAAAAAAGCGCACGATTAGGGCGGTATCACACTAAAGGCCCTAAACCTTAAACCCTAAATAATAGCTTCCATTTTTAATTTTCCATGTTTTTCATTTGATTGTCCATTATTCAACGCCCCTTACGGGGACCCTCGATTTCATGTTCCATGTTCTTTTCCATTTCATTCTCCATTGTAGCAGTATAGTTGTACTACCCTAACCCTGTTTCGAGGGACTCGCAGGATCTACGTCCTCGGACCTGCAAATGCATGGTTTAGGGTTTGGGGTTTAGGGTTGAAGGTCTAGGGCCTACCTAGACCCTCCAATGTAGTACCTTTTTGGTAGTCCTAATACGAGTCCTAACCCCAAAAAACCATACCAAACCCAAAGAAGAACTACGTTGGAGAGTCCAGGTAGGGTTCAGGGTTTAGGTTGGGTACTGCCGCCACCCAGTAACAGTCTATATTAGGGGTCCTATTAAGGGCTAGATATAACAAAATTATAATTATTATCCAACTGTTACTGAGGGGGGGGGCAGTACCCCCGGTTTAGGGTTGATGCAGGCTGTGCTGTGGCAGTTCAAGGTGTGGGGTCCAAGGTTAAGGGTTTAGGGTAGACTTCCTTCTTGCGCTACCAGGTTGCAGGTATCAAGATGGTTCACATAAGAATGAATGGTACCTGTAGCATAATTCTGCATGGCATCTAGAACAATAATAGTTGCAATTCCTGAATTTGGCAATGCTGTATGCCCCATTTATACGGGGATGACATTGTGGCGATCCTCCCAACTCTAAACCGTAAACCCGAACTCTAAGCCCTATACCTTACACCCCACAACGCCTAAACTCTAGGCCCGAACCCTGAACCCTAAGCCCCAAAACGCCTAAACCCTAAGCTCTAAACCCTAAATCGTATCGTGGTTACCTGGAGAACTTCAGGATTTCGCCTCGAGACCCTCCACGAAGGATGCCAACTTTTCTGCCATGGCCAGTGCCTAGAGATATCAAGCGTCTCACGATTCGGGGGCTTTAGGGATTCGAGGATTGTGAGTTTGAGGGTTTAGAGGTCCCAAGGCAGGGAGTTTAGAAGGTGAGGTTAAGGGATTTGGGGGTTTTGGTGGGTTTGGGGTTTAGGGGTTCAGAAGGGTTCGAATGTAGAGCCCTTCATATTGCCACCATCATTTTGAGGTCCTTGCGGCTACAGGTCCCCTGGATGGGAATGGCCTCAATGCCCTTCATGGCCTGCTTTTCAAGTTCCCCAAGCAGGTTTCGGGTTTATAGGGTTTAAACTTTCTGGGGGTTAGTAGGGAATAAGGAATTAAAATCCCTATATATCCCCAAAACCACATCTTCCCTCATTCTCTACTAACCCCGGTAAAGTAAGGTAGGCGAGACTCAATCCTACCAAGGTCCAGCTCGAGGAAGGTCAGGCTTTGCTGTGGGGAAGTAGGGTTTAGGGTTTAGGGTTCAGGGTTTAGGGTTCAGTGTGTAGGGTCCTTCTTTTTGGAGCCCCCACAACAAGGGCTATAGTACTAGGGTATACACAAGTCCAGGTCCAGAGATTGAAAGCCAGACTTTGTGACTAGCCTTATAGGAATGTAGAGACCTACTGAAGTTTCGGGTCGCGACACCCTGTGTTACGCCCTAAACCCGGAAGATGAACGTGACTCCGCCGAAGGCCATAGTCAGACATGTTTTGCACGAGTGAAACAGATTTATGTATAGAAGCCTGGCATAAACCTCATGGAACCCTTGATGCAGGTGACAGCGTCTGTAACCGCAATGTCCCCTTCATTGAAGAAGTGTGCACGGTGGCTTGAGGCATACACATTGCGATCACGATGTTCCGGCCATCGCTTGAAAAACACCTGGAAAAGGAGTGGCGCGTTTCAACGTTTAGGTTCAGGGACTTCATTGTAATTTCCTGCTTCAAAGAATTGACTCAGGTCTATTATGGCTCAGGTCAGGAATATATAGCCAGCGCATGCAAAGCCAACGCGGGGTATGATGGCTCATCTGGAACGAAATAGCGGACCCGCGAGGCGAGCTACCGTCAATACTTCTTGTACCGCTAGGGGTCATGGGTTCCTGCTAAGGAAGATAGTAAGGATTCTACTAAAGTACCACAGGGACCCCAATGTGCACCCTAATTAAGCGTGCTGTGGTATCCCTAGTATTGACAACAGCTCATAGCCAGTGGGTGGACCTTAAATAAGCGCCTTGTCCAAAAGCTGTAAAACTCCAAGTCTGCGAGAAGCACTGTCAGGTTTATGTGGGGTGCCTCTAGGGGAATGTTGCCCATAGTTTGTTTTCTCAGAACGTCAAGCCAAGTAAGCAAGATCTGTGAGGTTTTTCCAGGTAATCTGCGGCCCCATGTAACGCAGCTATTTGCAAAGAGCACTTTCATGTGTGGACAGGGGGCTTGTCAATCGTGTAGAGTTCCTGGCGCTTGGACTAAACCAACCTCAATGGCACGTGTCACCTTAGACGTCTCTTGCTGGGGTAGGCCCCTGAGTACTCAATCGCTCTACGCCCCTCATTGTGCCCCGTCACCGATTTCCTGCTGAGCACCATGAAGCAATCACTACCACAGCTCCCGGAAGGATCGCAAACACGGATTTTCGAAGTATTCCTTCAATCTCTGGTCTATTGTGTTCACAGCATGCGGATCCCCGACAGGGTTGTAGTAACTAAACGCGCAAAAGAAGCCGGAACCACGGAGGATTTTCCAGAGGTGGTGACGCTCAAAGAGAGTACGTACTGCCTCGTGTGCGAGTGTTGTGTGTCATTGGAGATACTTCCCAAGCTTAACTACAGCAGCAACAGAACCAACATTTGCTCTAGACAAGTGCCAAGCCGTTGAACCGCTCATATACGGAAATCGAAACATCTGCGCAATGTTTCCCTCTACCTTCTGGGTACTTGGGTATAGGTGGCTTCTACTGTAGGCGCCTCGAAAGCGCTGTCCCCGGAGGTTGCCGCCGACAGCAAGTCCTTTTGAACCAGGGTGAGGGTGAGGGTCTTGGAGCTAGAATCTTTAAAAACCCTAAACCTAGACCCTACAGAATAAACCTAAATAAGCATACTCTAAAGCATCCACTCTGCCAGGACCCCCACAACTTTACATGAGGTCCAGGAGTTCCTGTTTGCGGGGGTACTTGGTCTCAATGGCCGGGTTTCCATGCGCGTCGTGAAGTTTATGGTTGAGGAGTTTGGAGCTTTTTGAGCTTCCTGATGAGAGGTTTGGGGATTTCTGAAAACCCTGAACCCTAAACCCAAAACCCTAAACCCTAAACCCTGAACCCAAAATCTTAGGCTGAGGGCTTCCTGTGATGGGGTGTCCGCACAATAAAAGGGTGCTGACGTCTCGGACGACTCAGTTGGGAACCCTGATTTTGAGAATCCCACCCATTTCATATTTCGCTTGACACCCAGTGCTCAGGATGCACGGTTTTAGGGTTCAGCCTAAACCCTAAACCCCAAACACTAAACCCTCAACCCCAGACCCTAAACCATAAACCCTAAATCCTGCACTCCTGCCATGCCCAAGACCTCTGCCCTCCCTACTTGGGGGGGGTACAGGGCATGTCGTTTGTCGTGGAAACCACTGTTGACTGAGTGTCTACGGCCTAGGGTTTAGGGGTTTAGGGCTTTAGGGATCTATGGTTTATAGGGTTGAAGGTTTTAGGGTTTAGCGTTTCAAGAAATGCTTATAACTTCACCTAACTGCGCGTTCATAGGTAATAGCCCATGTCCCAACGAACCTACATGAGCAAGCCATTTCGGCAGGTGTTTCGCCATCGTTGTGCGAAACAAGCCATGAGCTAGGTTTACAAACAGCTCGGGTTCTGACCTTCCTTCAAACTAACATGGAAGCTCACATGCGTCCCTTGTAATCTACACTCCTGGAAACTAACATGGAAACCCAAAAAGGGCCCTATAAAGACTACAGTCCTGCTAAAAGGGGACTATATGGGTTTCCAAGTCTATAGTGGTTAGTTTGGGGGAGTGTACAAGTCCATGTTCACTTCCTGGATCAATTACCATGAGTCACGTACAACTAGGTCGCTCTTTAACCCTGCGATGAAAATCCAACTTCAGAACCCTTTATATGAAGATGAAAGACCCAACAGTGTTGAAGTGCGAAAGTTGCAGAGAGGTCTGAACAAGGCAACTGGGGTTTCCCAGAGTTAGTTAGGGACTCCTTTTTAGAGGCCGGATAATGAGGATTGTAGTATTTTGGGGTCCATATTGGGGTCCCCCTATTTGGGAAACTACGAAAATTTTCTGGTACCCAAACCTGCAACCCTTCTCAGGGAACCCGGCGGCATTCGGATTCCGCTTCCAGAAGCTGTCCAGCAATTGGGGTAGCGACCTTACAGGGGGCCTAGGGTGCAGGAACCTCGTTTGTTGGTTTGGGCAACTTTCTCAAACCTTATTTGTCGGAGTGGAGTCAGGAGCTTAGGCTCATCTGAGGCAGTGTTTCATACGTTTCATACGCACTTTGACCCTTAAACCTATATGCCCCAAACCCTGAACCCTCTTAGCCATAAACACGACAGATTGGTTCTGGATCCCTACTCAAAAGTTAATCACGGGGGGGCAGCGCTACGTCATGTAATGGCTTAAAAAAACAAAGAAGGGCTTGAAAGTCCATTTTGCTGTGTAGAGAAGGGAATACTACTGGCAATTGTTCGAGCTTCTATACCAAAATTTAAGGTTGCGGGTTTAGGAGGTCTTGCGGGAATAGTCCTATGAGGCCTACACCCTGCATATTATGCCCTGCTGTGCAAAATGCCCATTGATGTAGTGCAACGGAAAGTTCTGTGGACTAGGCCCTAAACCCTAAGCCCCGAACCCTCAACCCTAAACCCTTAACCCTAAACCCTTAACCCTAAACCTCGGATGCAGGATGTCAAGTTCCAAGCATGGGACTTCTCACAAGGCCTGGGGTACTTGTTTCAGGGGGCTGTTGGATCCTCAGAGGTACTTTTGAAGGCCTGGCATTTACCCTAAGGCCAAATAGCCCCATGTAGGTAAGTAATGTATAAACTTTAGGGCCCAATGCAGGTTATACGTGGATCCCTCCCAAAAGCCGAAACCCTAAACCCAAGTATTATTCGTATACTTGGATCCCTAGGGTTATATAGGGTACAAGGATGGGCCTCAGATCTGAAAAATGCGGCATATTGGGGTCTATATTGGGGTCCCCCTATTTAGGAAACTACCATATGTGTTCCTCAGACATGCTGCCACCAAGGAGGGATTTGGCGTTTCTTTTAGGATTTGACTTTCTTTTAGGGTTTAGGGTTTAGGATCAACGGAAAGATCCCTAAGCCCACGTCCCCTTGAGGTCGCGCCCGCCTGCAATACTTTCAAGATTTCCCGGCTTCACAGAATCTGCTGTCCCGCCTGCCTTGAGCTGCCCTAGCCTTGCTGGTGGCTAGTAGGGAATAATAAGGGAATACAACCCCCATATAATGCCTTCACTTATTCCCTACTAACCACCCGTAAGTAGCTCAAAAGCCTCGGAGGACTAGAAACACAAATGCAACGCCCCTCCTCTTTTGCCTCCTACACCCAAGACTCCCAGGACTAGAAGGAGTCCTTATCAGGGGGCCCCCTCAAGTACGAAAACCCTATGACCTCCATTCCTACGGACCTTGAAGCTCTTCTACTGCGGGGTGCTCATATGAGCTATAGTCTAAACTCCTAGTATCCCCCCTAAGATTATACTACTCCCCAATATAATCCCCTATTACAACCCCCTTAAAGGAGTTTAGACTATAGCTCATACGGAGTTTTCTGACGACTTCCCAAACAGCCGTAGCAGGACCAGGTTTCCGCGCCCCTTCTCCGTCAGAGCCTCTGCGGCGCTCTGCAAAACCCTGGCAGCGTCTTTGCAATCAGAGCTTTCCCACAGGGTCCATGTAGGTATATGGTGTATACTTGGGCCTTAAAGTGGGTATATGGGAACCTTTTTGGGCCCTAAATGTATACCCTAGAAGTCCAACCCCCCCAGGAAACGATGTCGTTAGGATAAACCACTGTATTTACTGAACCCACCGTGAAAACTGGGCGTCTCAAGATCAACAAACTGTCATGAAGCATCCTCAAACACAAGGCGGACTCTATTTGATCACAATTATTTGGGATGAAGGAAGTCATGACTCCTATGCTGGAAGCTGCGCAGAAATGCCTAAAACATGTTGGTGTGGTTTCACAGTTTTTGGTGGTAGTTTCACGGTTTCCGGCGGTGGTTTCACGGTTTTTTCACGCTTTTTTCACGGTGTTGTCACGGGCTCAGTCTGTCCACGCTTTTCTCATTTCCTGTTGCGTTTTCGCTGTGTCTTCCTTCTGCACGCTCTTGCCACAACAAACGGTCGGCCTGCTCCCAGCCCGTAAACAGTGCACGGCGCTGAAATGTAACCCACGCAGAAAACGGGGTGGTTCAGAGCCCACCCAGGAAACGGGGTACCGGACGTGCAGGGTATACCATATGGAAGTTTCCCTAAATTACTGTTCCCAAAAGGGGGAAATTTATATAGGGCCCCGTATTATAACAGGAACCTAAATATAGGACCCCGTATTAACAGTAATTTAGGACAATCCGTATACCTACATGGACCCTTTGGGAATAAAGTCACCCTAAACCCTAAACCCTAAACCATAAACCCTAAACCCTAAACCCTATTCTTGGGGCTCCCTGTTTGGGGTTCCCCAATAAAGTCCCTTTACTCTACATGGACCCTTTGGGCTGAGAGCCGGAGGCGGCGGCTGGAATTCCCGGAAGCCGGGGAGCCCCCCTTAAGTAGATGGAACTATAGGGGTTAGTATAGGATTATATAGGGGGTTATACTAGGGTTATTAACAGGGATAATGGACAAGAAAATGGAAGCTACTATTTTAGGGTTTCGGGTTTAGGGTTTAGGGTTATAGTCCCCCCAAACTAGATAGAACATGGGGTATATATGGGGATCTTATAATAATGTACTCAAAGCCATAATCTCTCTACTTAAAGGGGACTTTGGTCTCATGGCATAACATACACTTTTGCCGGTTGCAGACTATGACCCAAGCAACGTGAAGCCACCGGGATGCTAAAATGACGACCCACAAGCTACTGTAGACCCATGATTCATTAACCCCCCCTGCTTTTTGGGGCTATATAGGGGTTATATAGGGATAATGGAAAAGAAAATGGAAGCTACTATTTAGGGTTTAGGGTTTAGGGATTTATAAGCCCCCTCCTTTTAAGGCCCTTAATATTAGGATCCCTATTATAATCCCTATTAGGGGGACGGGGCTTATTCATCATGGGTATGGGTTAGGAGGCTCACACGTTTCACTCCTCCGTACTGATTCAGCAAGCACAGGGACTAGAATGGCACTGGGTTGGAGGGATAAGTCATCCTTGCAAAAGAGCAGGAACTGTACTGCTCCAAGCCAGAGACCCGAAAGGGGTTTTGTCAAACTCGGCCAGGGTTTTCGGATGCTTGGCAGGTCAAGCGCAAATCCTGATATGTTCCAAGAGATTGATTAAGTCAAGCCTTGCTGTAGCAAAGTTTAAACGGCTCGATTTGCTCGGAGTGCTTTCCGTGACATTCCACTCTGCATTGCAAAGCCTTTGGGAGGTTGGTTCAAGAGTACACGTAGCGCAGTTATCTTGCTCAATATCTCCTAATCCTCCCTTGTACCCAGCAAGCCCTAGAAGGTTGTCCTGGTACATCCCCCTTCATAACCGGCCCTTCTCTGAGGACCTGGTAACCAAATTTCCTCTGCGCTTTCATGAGCTGGACTGGAAGACATTTAGGGTTTACAAATAGCCGGCCCAAGTTTTGCGGCGCCCACTGCCAGGCGCGGTGTTGTGAAGGATACGAAAAAAAGGGCGAATACGTTTCAAGAGCCCGCGTAATCTTGCTTGTGAGCAAAGTGCCTTGTAAAGATGCTCGAATCAAGTCAGGCGCCCGCGCTGTAAACCCCAACCGTTCAGCCCCAATCCCCCTCTCCATGCTAAAGGGAGAGTGGGGGAGTGCATGTAAGTACCGTTATAGGAATATTTGTGGGGATTACAAAGGGGTTATTATAGGGATCCACTCCCCCACTCTCCCTGAAGTCAGAGCAAGCATCAAGCACTTAAACCCCAAAGCACAAAGGCTCCAGGGTTCCGTGATTTAGGGCTGGCTCAGGTAGACACCCTCCCCCAAAAAACTAGACCCCAAATTTACTACCCTAAGAAGTAGTCTAGGGGCTTAGGAGTTTAGGGTTACCCTCAAATTACAACCTCGGCCTATACCCTAAAAACCCTGGACCCCACCAACACTCACTGGAGTGGACAATGATGCCTGCGACGGCCATGGGCGGAACCAAATGCAGAATGACCTCAGGACTAAAGTCTTCAGCTTTGTTGTATAGAGCGTAGGACGTTCACCTAAACAGTATGCAAATCAATAGCAATCTTTGCAGGACGTGTCCTCGGTTTTTGGTCCATTGCTTGGAAGTGCTTTGGGGTCCAGGTAGAGCTTAGGGTTTAGGGCCTAGGGTTACCCACAGTGTAAGTGTTCTTTTGCCCAAGTTATATTCCATTTGTGCACTTGGATTCGCAGGGTAAGATCTATGCAGGGTTTGGGTTTTGGGACTGACACTAAACCCTGAACCCTAAACTCTAAAGCCTAAACCCTAAACCTGAAGGTTTCGGGGTTAGGGCTTGCAGGCAAGGTTGATCAGCGTTGGATATGCATGCGTCGGGGTCCGGGCTAGAATGAAATGCGTTTTGGGGTGTATAGCCCCCCTTGAGTAGTTAGAATATAGGGTTGAGGGTT
Source organism: Symbiodinium pilosum (assembly GCA_905231905.1). NCBI lineage: Eukaryota > Dinophyceae > Suessiales > Symbiodiniaceae > Symbiodinium > Symbiodinium pilosum. The sequence goes on along the minus strand of CAJNIZ010046852.1, from coordinate 2,626 downwards.
TCGGGTGTCGGGTTTAGGGTTTGGGGTTATAGTCCCCCGTAAGTAGATAGTTTATGGTTCATGGGTATATTATAATAAGATCCCCATATACCCCATATTCCATTTACTTGAGGGGACTATAGGTCTTTGGGTACGTTTGGCGACCAGGGCTTAGGGTTTCTAGAAGCTGAAGCATCTGAAGTTGTCTTGTACAATTTCCGAATCATTTGAGAGTCAAAGGTAGATTGCAAGACCCTCGCCCCTAAACTCAGACCCAAGGCATCCGGGGGGTGGGGTGAGGGGGGGGTGGGGACGTTGGGTTTTGGAGGACAAAAGGTTCAGGATTTGGTTAAGTATTTGAGGGTTTTGGGTTCTGGGTTAAGGGTTGATAAGTTTTTGATGGCCTCGAAGGGGAATGAGGAAAGGACTCCTATAGTGACCTGGCCCTGTAAAATCCCCAAAGCTAGGTGTCTCGAGCTCGTCATCATTCCTTCATGGCCTATAGTACCAGGATAAGGGTTTGAGGCTTTTGCACCTTGCAGGTTCATTGTGCTTCACAAGCTGTACATTCCTCCCAAAAAGCCTAATGCTCCTGAAACAACACCTAAACCCTAAATCCTACACAGAATGTCTCACGTAGTACGTAGGAAACTACGGGAGCGATGATTACTGTAATCGAAAAGGGGCAGCGTTACTTTACGTATACTTCTATAAGCGTTACCAACAGAAGATACCCATAATTGCACAACTAATTTTCCACCAAGCCCGTTCACCCTACATGGCTTCTACGTTTGCGGCGGGGGCGCAAGAACCATAATGGCATTCAAAGTGTTCCTCGACTACGGTTAAAATTTTGGGCCGGGTTTCCACACCACGCCCCCTTGCCGCAAGTTACGCTAATTCAGCACTAAGCTTTCCACGCAATGAAGACTCTTAATGAGATCTCCGCTTCACTAAGAGGTTCCCTAGACCCTAAACCCTGGACCCTAAGCCCTGAATCCTATACCACCACCTTGTAACCCCATATCCCTATGAAGCCTGATGCTGAAACCTGCCTAGACTGGCAGCTATCCAAACACCACACCGTCCATGGTTTTCCACTTGATGCTCCATAGTTGGTAATCACTCAGGCTTCTCTCCCAAGTTCTATGTGCGAAAATATGATATACACATATGCACATATAAGCCCTAAATCCTATACATGGCCCTACATCACCTACCTCTGAGATTACGCTCCATGGGCCCGCGCCCAAGTGCAGCGCAACTGGATCCTCTGAGGTTGAGATTTGGAAGTCTGGAAGTTAGGGGATTAGGATGATTCTGTATATGTATATACATACATCTATATGTACATAGGATTTGTGTGTATATGCATATTTCATCGAGTGTAGGGTTTGGTGAAGAGTTTGGGGTTCCGACGTTGGGATCCAGGGGAGGTTAGCCATATCATTTCGGACTTGAGGGGCTTCGAGCTCTGCGTTTGTAGGAGTTTACGGTTTAGTTCTGTTCGATCTCAGAGTGTAGGGACCTCAGTGTGCAGGGTTTAGCAGGATTCTGGGGCTCAGGGTGAGCCACGGGGAGCACTACAGTCAGTAACAACCTCGACCCTCCTCATACCCTCTATTAGGGCCGAAGTAACACTATTCGGGGTCATATATCCCCAACTAAGGGTTCTACTGTTGATACGAAAAATCCTGCATGACCCTAAGTCCCTTATACCTTGGCAATTGTAAAACTATACTATACTAAGGTCATGCATGATTTTTAGTATCAACCGTAGGAAGGTCTTGGAAGTGAATATCTTCTTAAGCTGGGCCTTGTAGATTTGTTTGCCTGCGCCGTGTTTCCAACTGGATGGCGCAGGCGCCACCTTCATTAAGGATGAGATCCCTAAGCCCTAAGCCGTAACCCTAAACTCTAAACCCTACCCTTCAAGAAGGGATCCCGAATAAACCTCCGGGGGTTTAGGGTTTGCTAAGCCAGGGCCCATGAGAAGCTGACTTGCAAGTACTGACCGATTAGTCTGAAGCTCTCGCATAGGAAGATGCTGTACAATCTTCATTCCTACCGTTCCTATGGCAGCTGGTAGCTTAGAATGGCAAGAATGCTGTCAAATCTTTCCTCACAGCTCCAAGCAGCCCAAAGCAAGTGCTATTTGTCAACCCAATGGCCCAAAATAAGTGCCATGTAGACTTTGAGGCCCCAAGTAGGTACGAGTTCTAGACGTGAAAGGGCTGAAGTGGGTTTCATGCATAAACTTTAAGGCCCGAAGTAGGCATCATCTATAACCCTAAACCCTGAACCCTAAACCTTAAACCCTAAACCTTAAACCCTAAACCTTAAACCTTAAACCCTAAACCTTTATAGGGTTTAGGGTT
>CAJNIZ010046850.1:6484-22807 GCA_905231905.1 Symbiodinium pilosum | reverse complement strand
GGGGGGGGTTAGGGTTTAGGGTTAGCGGGGGATGGCCTAACCTATAACTTCTTGTAGACCCATACCGTGTGAGTTATGGGAATTGCGTAAAGTCAGACACTTTGTTCTGAAGTAGACTCATGCTGCGTGCAGCTTCCTGGTGCGTTGAATACTTGCTTGGACCCGAAAGTACGTTTAGGGTTTTGGTTTTTGGTTTATTCGACTCTTTCTAGGAGTTTTGGGCCATTGTACTACTCTTAGTGTCCAAGTAGCGGTTATGATTCTTAGGCCTTCGTCCTAAACGCCCTGATCCTCAAGGGGTACGGGCACCTATACAGTAGATGCATAAAACTGGTCCACTAGGTACCTCAGTGGTACCCTTTTTCCTTTTTAGGGGGGGGGTCTGACTTTTATAGCTCAAGATTAGGAAAGAGGATACCCTTGTTATTGAGGGGGTACTGGGGAACTTAGGCAATAACCTTTACAGGATCCCCTTTTGGCCCCAGGCAATAGGCCCCTCAACCCTGAACACCCACACATAGGTGCCTGGACTCTTTTGGCTCTTGATTCTAGCCTCTACCCTAAATCCTAAACCCTGCCTCAGCCCACCAAAACCTACTTTTTTAAGGTTCCCTAAAATTACATACTAAGGGTTCTAATAGGACCCTACAAAAAGTAGGCTTGAGCATATGATGTGGTGCTTTGCTTGTTTTTTTTTTGTAGGGAGAATAGACTCGACATAAAACGCTTGACGCTAAACCGACAACCCTTCAAAGCCCTAATGTAGTACCTAGACCCCGATAGTTGCGGGTTCATTGCAATACATCGGGCTTATATATCCCCTATATATAGATAGTTCCGCCGTCCTCATTTTATCCCCATGATCTACAAGGGACCCCATTGTGGGTCCCCCAAACCCCTAGAGACCCTAAATCCTATTACCCTAAGGGTCCAAGGACCCAAATAATAGGGTTTTATTTGGTCCTTGGACCCTTAGGGTTCCTATGTTGTCCCTCGCAGAATGCCGGGTCAGAAGAGGCTCAGAACTTTCAGAAGGCACCAACCAAGGTTAGGGCATAGGGTTTAGGGTTTAGGGTTTAGGATTTAGGGTTGGAGGTTTAGGGTTTCGGGCTCAGATGTAACCCCCTCCAAAACCTAAACCCTGAACATTGAATGGCCCGAAATCCTAACTCAGAAATGAAAGCTTACAAAGAGGTGACGGCGTCCAAGGTTTACTTCGGCTGCGACGTGCCCATAGAGGCTTCCACACGGTTTAGGGTTTAGGGTTTAGTTTTGCGAAGTCTTTGGGGGTTGAGGAACCCAATTTCTAGGTCGCTGCTAAGGAACTCGAACTAAGTTACCAGAATATGGGTATGTAGCAAAAACGGGGCGTCCTTTGGTAGCTTAATTCAATTTCCTTAACAACAACCCAGATTCCCAGATTTCGATTTTATCACCCTCAGCTAAAGGGCTGTCGGTGTCATGCCGTCCTAATTTTGGGTTTAGGTATTTGTGGGTGAAGCCTGCTTGTATCATGGGTTCCCCAACGACACCCCCCCCGGGTACTAGCCCACCCTTTAACTGTTGTCCCTTGGTTAAAAGCAATTCTCCCTAAATCGCCTGCATTCAGTGGGAACCTCGGTGGTAGTAGCATGGTGACGGTAACAGGGGAACCCATGATTATTCAACGGTTGGATTGCGAGAAATCGCTTCTAAGGAAGAGGGAAGTAGGAGGTAGGCAGACCTCTTGAGCCTTTGAAGTTCTGGAGTTTGAGTTTCAGGATATAGGTTTCAGGGTTTAAGGGTTTAGGGTTAGGAACCCCAAATCCTAAACCCTTGAGCCTTTGAAGTTGTGGAGTTTGAGTATGTTCATGCCCTTTGCGAGGCGGGGGGCTAAGAAAAGCCTAGGCCGTTTTTGTCTAGGGTTTCAGGGTTTAGGGTTTAGGGTTTTTGAGAGGAAATGAGAAAAATGAAGTCAAGGTATTTTTGCTCTATAGCTACTTCAATCAGGGACCAAAAAGGCGGCACCATTCTTTCATCCGCGCTCGCAGCCGGAAGGGTCGAATGTCCCACAATAGTCGTAGAAAAAGGTTTAAGATTATGCGGTGCTGCCTGTGTGTGTGTGCGTGTTCAAATCAGACGGAAGTGAGTATGAGTAGCCACAAATATCGGGGCCCAAGCCCTATTGCTGTAAAGCTCAAACAACCCCAAGCCGTCATCGGAGAAAATACCTTTGCAACAAGTGTCGGAGGAGCTGCGAAGCGCCGTGTCGAGGAACTGGCTTGAGGCCGCAGCGTTGGGAACGAAATGGACCCAAGCGTAAGTTCCCAAACTTTGTTTGGGGTTTTCGCCTCCTGTTGCGGCTTGAGTAACACGGAGCTTCGACTGGGACATCCACGTAATCCTTTCCATCTAATGTTCAACCCCCCGCACCCTAAATAAACGTGTAAGAATATATATGTATATATGTGTATATATATATATTCAAAATGTTGATGGGCTTGCATCAACTAAAGGCACCCTGAAAAGTGTACTTTCGCCTGACCCCTAAGTCCTCAACCCTCAACCTTAAGGCCCAAACCCCTACTCTCTACACCGCGTGGTTGTGTTAGGAGGCTTAAGGTAGTGCAGGATAGAAGCCATCAGCAACATCACACAGGTAGTACATGGATAATGTTCTGTCTATCAGGGCAGAACAACATCAGCATAGATTTGGGAAAACCTTTATTTTCTGGGGGTTAGATAATATATGTGACTTTATGCACTGGAAATCCAGATCAACTTGTCTCATATTTTTGGCCTCGAATATTAGGGGGTGTTCATAGGGATTGGAGGGGTAGGGAGCGCTCAGGTCTAAATATATATGTTTTGGTGAGTAACAGGTATCCTTGGGGATATTGGTGAGTGCATATGACAGATGTTTAGGGTTTGGGGGTTTAGGATTGGAGGGCCGAGAGCCGCATGCGACAAGTGCTTTACGGTTCAGGGTTTAGGGTGAGGTCTTCGGGGTTTGGGTAAAGGATAGGTGCCTTGAATGCTCCGCCAATAAGGTTTTAGCACTTCAGTTTTGGGGTTGGGGTTTTGATTACAATATGCAATACTTTTAGTTTCACAAGTTCAGTGAAGCACATTAGCTTAGATTGACCCAGTGGTGCTCAAAGGGCAGTGGGGGAGTGAATATGGGTATTACGTTCGGGAATTATACAGGGTTCATTGTTGGTTAAGCTCTACTGAGTAGAAGAATGGCGGAAGGTAGTCGTATCCATATGGGCCCGCATTCAAAGAGCAAACGTCTTCGTAGCTTCCCTTTCAGGTTCAAGTTTTCTAAACCCTAAAACCCTACAGTCCCCCACAGGTGGATAGAATACGGGTATATGGGGATCTCATTATAATATACCCACAGCCATATTCTATTTACTTACCCTAAACCCGAAACCCTAAACCCTAAACCCTAAATGTTAGGCCGGAGCCCTGCCCATATGTGGCATCGCACATCTTGGGCCAGGTACCTACAGGATTTTCAGTACCTACTATTGATGGATCAAATCTTGCACCATTTAGGGGCCCTAAACTACTGTAATTCCTATGACTTTAGGGGCTTAAGGTGGTGCAAGATTTCTTCCATCAACAGTATGTGCAGGCTACCAGCCCAAAGCATATGATGAATTCCTGGTGCATGGCATAGCAGCCCTACCCTTCAACCCTAAACCCAAACCCAAACCCGTATATACATACTTAGGATGCTCTGGGGCGGGTGGGATTAGGAAGATTCCCAGAACTCCACTCATAATCAGCTACCAAGCCCTACAAACCCTGAACCCCAAATGCAAAACCCCCAACTTGACCCCAACTCCAACAACTCATGGGTACCCCTTCTACCCCACATACTAATCCCTCTTCTGGGTTCCCCCTTAAGTAAGCTGAGTTAGCTTCTTCATCTCTAAGGAGCCCTACTTCTGGGGGAACCATGAAGGTATAGTATTATAATAAACGCGGTTTAGGGTTTAGGGTTTAGGGTTTAGGGACGTAGGGGGATCCATGATTACCCCTGAATCACCAACCTTAAGCACAATCATATAAGCTTAAACTCTTGTCAGTACCCTGGAGTCAATCCAAGGTAGTTATGTCGTACATGATTTTCCATACAGGTAATCTGATTGGTGTTCATGGGCCTAAAAAATGGGGAGGCACTTACTCAAACAACACACACACATATATATATATATACTACGGTCATTACTAGACAAGCCAAAACCCCACCCCCTCCCCTGATTTTTCAAACGCTCCATATAGAGGGGACCCCAACATAGATCCAAAAATAACATAGTGCTTGTTATAGGGACACCGAAAATGGCACCCCAAATTTTGAGAAAGCCGGGAACCGCAAACCCTAAACCCTAAAACCCTAAACCCTAGAACCCTCAAACCCTAAACCCAAATTTAGGAGCCTTTGGGAGCTTGCCCGCCAGGACTTCTCCCTCGACCGCCGGGCCTATCTTGCAGGCAGCGAGGAGGACTTCTGCAGGGTTTAGGGTTTAGGGTTTTAGGGTTTAAGCGTGTAGGGTTTAGGGAGCTTGCTGGGAGAATATACTGACCTCTAACGGGAAGATTTCACTTTGGATGATATTGAGGATCTTAGTTGCAAAGAGTTTATGCCCTTCAGAGCACATTTCAGTTCTTAGTAGTTAATGGAGAGTTGGGTGTAGGGTAGATCACCAATAGCATCGCAGTATGCGTTAGCTTTCTCATTCCCTCACTCCCTCATCCTAAACCCTGAGCCCTAGCCCCTAAATCCTAGCCCGAGGCCCGTAACTTCTTCAAGTCCTAATATGTGGAGGATCTGGGACAGCTAGTTATTCAGACGAATCATAGGCATCACTGGAGCCATTATTTTGGCTTGAGAAAGTTTTATAAGTGTAATTACCAAGCCTCCTGGACGCTTCCAAGTAGACCCTGCCCCCCGAGTGTCTAAGGTTAAAAGTATGGGCTCCCAGTATGGTCCCTTAGGCCTTTTAGAGGGGGGTTCTAGGGACCCTTAAGGGTACCCATAGTGTATATAGTAGGTATATACGGCTCATAGGCTTAAGGGCCCATACTAGGGGCCCATGGTTTCAACCTTAGAGAGTGGTCTTCAAGTGGAAGCCAGTAAGCGAGTCCACTGCGAGTTCTTGCGCGGCATGCGCAGAAACGGTACAGACATTGCAGCCTTTGTTCTATAGCCTAAACTCCTCAAAAGGGGGTTGTACAGGGAGTATATAGGGGACTACTATAGGGGCTATTTAGGGGGATACTAGGAGTTTAGACTATGGGTTGTCAAGAGTGGGGCTTGTCATAAAGTGGGTTCCTTTTTTGGCGGTCTTTACAGTGCGGACTTCTAGTTTTTGGGCTCCCCATCTTTGGAAGCTGCCAAGTCTGATCCTTTTTGGGGTCCCCACTTCTGGACGAACCCCACATATTTAGGGTTTCGAAAAGGGACCATCATTTTGACAGCCTTCCATGTACAGGCAGAGTTGCGGCATGGCGCTGTGCCCAGTTTAGTGCCAATCACCAGTATAGGTACAAGCCAAGAGAGAAAACGGCAGCCCTAAACCTTACAGAGGTTAAAGGGATGATAGGGTTTAGGGATTAGTGTTTACGGGTTTTAGGGTTTAGGGCTTAGGGTTTAGGGTCGGCATAATTTGTAGATTTATAGCTCTAGGGGTACTGTATTGCAAAGCGCCATTGACGCCGAGCGATCTTGCCTGGCTACGCCAACGGCTTACCAACTGTTTTCGGATCCATGGCTTTGGGTTTAGGATCTAGGGTGTAGGGTATTAGGGTTTAGGGTATAGGGTTTCGGGCTTAGGGTGTAGGATTTAGGGTCTAAGGCTTAGGTTTGTAGGATTTAGGGTTCAGGGTTTGGGGTTTCATGCTCCTTCTTTGCAGTGAGTCGGCCTGGAGTGAAATGCAGGTATCCGTAACAGGGGGGCCTTGTTCGGGAGCCTACGGATATATGGGCTTAGGATTTAGGGCCGGGTTTAGGGTCTGAGGTTTATAGAATGTTTTCTTGACGAAAGTCCTTCATGTGGTAAGAACAATGTGGGAACCATAAACCCTAACCCCTAAACTCTAAACCCACACCTCCAAAAAGTAGGGCCCCATTGTCGTCATGGGATGAGTTATAGAGTCCTCATTTTGGGCTTCTGAATCGCCAAACTGACCTTATTGATTGTTGAGTTCGGCCTTTATGGTTCAGAGTTTAGGGTTGAGGGTTTAGTGTTGAAGATTCAGAGTTTAGGCTTTAGGGTTTTGGGTTAGCTCAGGGAAGGTATCTTCTGCTCAGAGGCAGAACAGTTTTACGGTGAGTCTAAACTGGCGTAAAGTCCACCAAACATACTTGGAGCCTTGAGAAAATAGTCCCAACGGGTCCATGTACCCAATAAATAGGTACTCGGGTTTTGGGCAATAGTGATTATAGTATTGGTTTTGGGTAAGTATACGATTATTAGGTACTTGGACCCTTGGGGAGTATGGGGCTCCATGTGAGCTTGGGGCAGTTGCCAGCATTCTTCGTCATCCGTCAGTCCAGTTGACTAATGTAGACCCAAATAGGGTTATATAGCGATAATGGAGAAGAAAATGGATGCTACTATTCAGGGTTTAGGGTATAGGGTTAGGGGTTTAGGGTTTAGGGATTCATGTAGACCCATGGTTAATAAACCGGCTCCTTTTAGGGGCCTTAATATTAGGATCCCTATTATAGTCCCTATCGAGGGGAGGGGGGGTTATAAATCAGGGGTCTTCGTTACTCGCAAATTGGTAGTACTTCCTAAGTCTTTCATTCCTCGCTTTCGTAGGTGTTCGTTTGCTGCGCAAAGAAGCCCTTTTCCTGAACAGGTAATACCCTGGCACAAACCCCTGCTCATAAAAGCAAGAGTACAAGATCCGCTTTACTGCCACTAAATCTTTCGCCCGAACCATTACACCCCTAGAGCCGCAAACCATCGATCACAATCCCGCTAAACAAGACTTGCAGCCCGCACTCGGGTCACGCTATTCCAAAACTGCCGCGTTTGAAAGCTGCCACTCTGCGTTGTCACAGCCCTGATCTCCAAATCTGCGACAGTAGAAACAACCGCGCACAGCCGCCTGTAATCCCTGCATGATCCCAACCTGGTATGCGAAACTATCAGGACTACAGTATCTGATGCCAAAAGCCCTACTACTTGGATCTAAGAGTGTTACTTTTAAACTCTGCGTCCTGAACCTACCTAGAGTTATCTGATGCCTTAGGCAAAAGGGGGAAGCTGCCAAATTCTGAGATACACAGCTTTTCTTTCATAGGAACCTTGGTTTGTTGGTTACTGGATCAGCCGTGCATGCCTACACTTTGCCATCCGAAGTCTAGAAGCCCGTGTGAGTTCAATGGAGATACTAAAGCCCCCACTGTAATTATGGGCTAAGCGTAGGTTCCCTTTATATCTTTTTTCATGAGGATGCTATGCTACAGAACACGAAGTAAGATGGTACCTTCCTTTGGGGTATAGTACCATCTTCTAAGGAGACTCGTAATCACACCTGAGTAGTATTTTATTTGGGGATACTATGGTACCCATGATAGAGTAAGATTATATCCTCCTTTTTGCGGTATAGTACTTTATATAAGGAATATTATCTTACTAGGTTCAACCACCAAAAAAACACTACTCACCTGGTTCAAGCAACGCAAAGCACGACGCCCTCGTCACTAGTCAGGAGAAGCGGAGAATCATCAGCGCTTCTCCACAGCTGCAGGACCACTGAAAAATTAGGGTTTGGGGTTTAGGGTGGACCTATTGGCTACTTGTAGCTTGGGCTATAACCCTACTGATAATTGGCTTAACCTATAGTAGAGCTATAGTCTAATCTCCTTAAAGGGGGTTATAAAGGGGATTATATCATAGGGGTCTACTACAGTGCTTATCAAGGGGGATACGAAGAGTTTAGACGCAGCTCATATGAGTCCAACTCACAGATTCTGACTAGGTTGGTGGTGCAGAAAGTCTTAGAACAGTACGAGCTACACAGGCACTTGGTCCCTAAACCCTAAACCCTAAACCCAGAAGTCTTCCGCTGCGACTCTCCAGCCCAAATCCTAAATCCTAAACCCGGTAAGGGTACTAAAGGTTCATGAAACTTAGTAACTGCGTCTAGCTGCGCGTATCACTCTGCTTCTAGCCCCCTTAATTGGACTCATATAGGTTAGCCCAATTTATAAGCAGGGTAATATGCCAAGTTATAAGTATTCAATCTAATTCCAACGAAATTTCAAGTAGACCCCACGCCCAAAAACCTAAACCCTAAACCCTAAACCCTGAGCCTTGAAGCCTTGGGCCTAGACATTTCGGCGCTTTGCATCTGGGTTGCTTACGGACAAGCTTTGAGGATGTAGGGATGAAGGGCTCAGGGTTGAGGGTGTAAGGTTTAAGGCCTAGGGTTTAGGATTTGAAATTTAGGGCTGAGGGCTTAGGAAGCCGTTTGCGGGCCACCCATGAGGAATTTGCGCGTATCAGCTGAAATGTGGGCTTAGGGGGTAGGGGGCCAGCACTCTTAGGTGTCAGAGAGCAGCCAACATCCTGGGGTCCATTTTCAGTTGCGCCCTGGTGGCTCTAGCGTTCGGAGTCCATACCGTGAACCCTACCTAGAGTAACCTATATTCTTGAACAACTGTAAAGATACCAAAATCTTAGGTACAAAGCCCATTTTTTGGGGCACGTTGCTTACTCTAGGTATCTGCAATGCCCATCATTAAATCAGCCCCTGCGACAAACACAAGCAGCCCACGATCAGTAGCATAGTTTAGGCTTTCGTGTCCGGGGTCAGCCCAGTCCCTCAACCCTAAGCCCTAAACCCTAAATCCTAAACCCTAAACTCTAAACCCTAAATCCTAAACCCGAACCCTAAACCCTAAACCCTAAACCCTAAACCTGACCTCATTGCAGGGGAACTGGTGACATGTATCCCATGGGTTGAGACTGGGATAGTTTAGCTAAAGCCTTCAAACTCCAATACCCAAGCCACTTGGGTTTAGGGTCTAGGGTTTAGGGTTTAGGGGGTCTACCTGGACCCCAAAAGTATGTAAAATAATGGCCTTTTGGTCTATACTTAATGGTTTTGGGCTATTATTTTACGTACTTTTGGGGTCCAGGTAGGGCTTAAAGTGTAGGTAAGGTCTAGGAGAAAGCCCTCAAACCCCAAGTCCCTCAACTCTTCAACCCTCAAACTTTGTGTCGAACCCTGCACTCTAAGCCCTGAAGCCTCATAGCCCCCCAGCCCTAAGCTGCACATTTTTCCAGAAGCTCGAGGCTAATTGTTTCTTTCTGAGGAAGCCCCACCCACAACTCGGGTTTAGGGCTAGAGGGTTTAGGGCTCAGGGCCTAGCATCAACCCTAAACCTTAAACCCTAAAACCCTATAACCCTAAACCCTAGAGCCTAAACCCTAAACCTTCAGACCCTACTTGGAGGTCCATTGTACTTATAACCTACTTAGTAACTGTAGTTATAACCTAAATATAAGTCCCATAAGTATAGTTACCCTAGATATAATTGGGTTATAACTGCAGTTACTAAGTAGGTTATAAGTACAATGGACCTCCAAGTAAACCCTCGATTTGCATGACCTAGGGATGAAGGCTTTGGGCTTTGGGTACTTTTTCGAGTCACACGGTGTATGGCTTAAGGGTTCAGGCTTTAGCTTGACTATGGCTTCGAATCTTTACCTTACCAACAGCCTAGAAGGAAAATACACAAGCAAATCAGTATCATAATACACTAAACTCTGAAGCCCAAACCCCAAACCCTTAAACCTAAACCCTAAACCCTAGACCCCAAAAGCCCAAACCCGGAGTTTCATGATTGAGGGTTGAATGTGCACTATAGCTGGATCGAGCCGTAGGACCCTGAATTTTCTGTACTCTGATAGCTTGGTTTCCCTAAGCCCTATAAGCCCTGTGAAGGGTTCATAGGTACTGTAATAGGGGTTAAGGTTTAGGGTTTAGGGTTTAGGCAGGTTTAGGGTGCAGCGCCCTCGACTCTCAAGCCTGCTCAAGTGGGATGTGGCTCGGGCACATGCAGCGATGCCCGTCTTGTCACTGTCAGACGTGGAAGGGTCGCAGACAATGCCTTCTTGACCGCGCGAGGGATCGTGGACGGGGTCGACCCGGGTGACGTTCTTTTGGCCCTGGCGCGAAAATTTGCAGAAGAACCTGAGGAGGAGCAGGACATCTTCCTTCAAAACCTTCTTTGTGTGGCGGACCAGGAGAAGCCGCCGGCGCCTAAACCCATAACAATAGCCATGCAGGGCATTATTTTACATACTTTTGGAGCCCAGGTAAACCCCAAATCCCCTGATTAAGCTAGAAGCCCTCGCACTTCATGTGGCATGGAAACCTGTATCCTCAATCCTGAGCTGCCTAGTCCCCAATGACGTGGGGGTTTACGGGGGCGGGCCCTTAGGGTACCCTATAGAGAGTTCAGGATTTTCGGGCTTTGGGTTTAGGTTTTAGGGTTCAGGCGGTTTAAAGCTTAGGGTTAGTGGCTGACAAATGCATTATGGGAGGTGTCGAAGGATTCCGCAGGGGCAATTGCTGGAGACCCCTACTTCAAGCTCTGAGACCTAAAGCCCTAGACCCTATGTCGCTGAATCTTCTCCAGGTTGGCGGGACCAGGTTTCGCAGTAACCCTAAACTGTACCTTTTATGCAAGATCTAGGGTTTAGGGCAAGTACGCTGTTAAGTAGGTTGATCACATCCCAGATCCTCAAGGGGTCAGAGGATAGCTGGAAAAGGCATGACCCAGAAACCCCCAGCAACGGGCCGGTTTAGTGTGAAGGGTTTTGGGCGTGGCGCAGTAAACGGGGGTTGGGTGTAGGAAGCATCTGCGAGAGAGGGATGGTCACCCTGAGACGTCATACAGTTAATGACGAAGGTTACCTCTAGGTATACCCTAAACCCCAAACCCTAAACACCCTAAGTCCTAAATCTTAAACCCTACACCTTAAACCCTAAACATAAAGCCGTGGGTAGGAGAAAGATTTTATGGTGCCTCGAACAGATCGGCCAAAGGCATGGCTTGCCCCTCGGCTTCCAAGGAGGAATTACATGGCTTAAAGGGTTTAGGGTTTAGGGTTAAGGGGCTTTAGCGGATGTGCAGGGGTTATTTAAGGCTATTCAGGGATCAGGGTCTAGGGATTAGAGTTTAGGGTTTAGGGTTGCCCATAATTAGGGATACCATTTTGGGGGTCCCAATAGTAAGGGGTATAGTATTTTGTGGTCTATATTGGGGTCCACCCATATATGGAAACTACCATTTTAATTGAAGAAGCTAGAAGAATGACAGGGTTGCTTCAAACAACCTGTGGTGACGTTTACCTTAACCTACCAAACCCTACTTGTTGGTAGGTTCCCTGTTAATTGTATACTAGGGTTCACATTACGACCCTACAGAAAGGGTAAACTTTTGGTAGGTTAAGGTAGGGACTAGGGTTGAGGGTCAAGGGCTATAGGGATCGTGGGTTAGGTTTTAGGGTTTAGGGTTTAGGGATTTAGGGATTAGGGTCTGGGGCTTCGGGATATTAGGATTGAGGGTTTGGAATTTAAGGGGGTATAAGTGTGCAGTGCAGAGGCCTGAGTAGCTATAGCCTCCTTTTCAGGGTTATCTGGGCTATGGTTTAAATGTGTGAGGTCTAGGGTTCAGGATTCAGGGTTTCAATAACTGGCAGACCAGACAGAAAGGACAATTGAACACACAATGGAACCTTTGATGATCAACTTTACATGAAAGTAGAAGAACATACCCCTAATCCCTATTTCACTTAGATTGCTTAGGTTTCGCTACTCAGAGGCTTCATATCAGGAAGTTGTCCTTTGTACCCTTAGGGCTTGTACCCTTGCGTTTGGGACCCGGAACAATGGAAATATGGCCCTTCGTAAGGGTATGCGGGATCCAAAACCTAGGGTTACAAACATTAAGGGTACAAACTTAAAGTAACTCATCATGGGAGACCGTAAGCCCTAAACTCTACACCCTGAGGTGTTTTTGGTAAGGTTTAGGGCTTCGTGCTTTGGCTACGGGGGCACGTGTTAAGTACGTCTCGCACGTGTTAAGTACGTCTCGCGGGCGTTTCAGTTTAAACCTGGCCTGTTTCAGCATAGCCTCTACCTGGACCCCCAAAAATATGTAGAATAATTGCTTTTATGGCTACTATTCTGGGTTTAGGGCTATTGTTGTTCATACTTTTGGGGTTTAGGTACAAAGTCCAAGTTTGGGGTTTAGGTTCAGTACTGCCCCCCCTCAGTAGCAGTTGGAAAACAACTATAATATGGATATATATAGCCCTTAATAGGACCCCTAATATAGACGGTTACTAGGTGGGCGCACTACCCAAGGTTTAGGGTCTAGCGCCAAAGTCAGCTCAGAGGGCTTACAAGTGGGACTGTTAGCCCTGTTGCCCGTAGTCATTACGTCCCACGAACCTCCAAGTGTGCTCAGGGCTTGGAGTGTTCGAGTTTAGTGTGCAAAGTTTTGGGCTTTGAGGTTTAGAGTTTAGATTGATCATGGGTTCTCCTACTACCCCACTCTATACCACCAAGCCGAATTACCCCTAACTAACCTTAATTTAGGGGGAACCTAGGGGTGGTAATAGGGGCAACCCATGAAGTGAGGCTTCAAAGTTCAGAGTGAGGGTGTAGGATGTACAAAGGGCTTAGGCTTGGGAGTTCTACGTGCAACTTTTCAGTTTAGGGTTTACCTGGACCCCAAAAGTATGTAACATAATGGCCTTTATGGCTGTTATTATGGGCTTAGGGCTATTATTTTGCATACTTTTGGGGTTTAGGTAGAGCTATAAATCTACAAAATATGCCGACCCTAAACCCTAAACCTTAAGCCCTAAACCCTAAAACCTCCCTAAACCCTATCATCCCTTTAGCCTCTTCAAGGTTTCAGAGTTTAGGGGCAGCTGGTTCTGGGTTAAAGGCCAGGGGTTACTTTGGCCCCGAACCCTAAAGCCCCTAAACCGTAAGCGTTTAGGGTTTAGGGCTTATTGTTTAGGGTTTAGTATAGGGTTTAGGGGTTTAGGGGTTTAGGGTTTAGGGTTTAGGGGTTTAGGGTTTAGGGTTTCGTAAACCTAGAGGCTTAGCTCTCTAAAGCATTTAATGGCAGGTTCTCGTACATAGGAGGAGCTTCGCCACTGATGAACAGCCATGGGCCCTTTCAAAGGGAGCTTTTGTGGCATTCATCATACACGAGCTACGGACTAAATTTAGGTTGGGGGGGACCTATAGGGGACTTTATAGGGTTTTGGGGGGACCTATTAAGGGATAATATTACAAAATTAGTCCTAAACCCTAAACCCTAAACCCTAAACTCTAAACCACATGGGGGCAGCTAGGGTTTGGGAGTCCGGGTTTGGTTTCAGTTAGGTCCTCTTGTATTCAGAGAAGAGCCCATAGAGCTGTGCAGGGAGAAGTAATGGGACGGTGATTCTGACAAATGCTACACGGTTCAGGGTGTAGGAATCAGGCTGGGGTAGCTGATAGGGGTCATATCAAGGGCTATGTATAATCAGATCACCATAGTTATTCTCCAGCTGTTACTGAGTGGGAGCAGTATCTAAAGTTAAGGTTTGCAGGCTTACGGTTTCAGGCGGGTCCCTTAAAACGCCAACCTTACACCATGATCCTCTTGGCCCTCAAAAACCTGAACTCTCAACCCAACTAACCTCTAAACCCGGCACCTGACCCCCCAACCCATGGGCCCTAATCCCCCTACATGGAGGGGGACCCTAAGTTCTCAATTGGGATATAAGTTCCTCATACTGTGGATCGGTATATTGATGAGTCCTACGAACTATACCGTTATGGAAGTTATAGGTATAGTTTACCCTGTAATAGTGGTATAATAAGAATTAGGGGTATAATGAAAATCTAGTAGGACCCTAATATAATCCCTGCTACCCTTTCAAATCACTATTAATGGGTAGGGGGTCCACCTAAAGTATAGTTATGTAACGGGGGAGCACAACCCTGTAAACCACAAACCCTGGAGTCTCCTTCATCAAAGGGGTTTGTAGGCTGGGCACGGGAGCCCAGGGTGGGTTTGGGGTTAAGGGTTTAGGCTTTCAGGGTTTTAGCGTTTCAGTGTTAAGGGCTTATGGTCTAACGGACGATCGTGCTTGCATTATGGGTTCTATAAGGGAACATAGTGATATATTCCAAAACAACGGTTGGGAACCCCAAAATGCGCCCTATTCTGGATTACCGTTCTTTAAGCAAGGACCAGGTGGTGTCCCATGAGCGTCCAGGCTAAACCCTAAACCTTAAACCCTAAGCCCTAAACAGCAAACCAAACCTAAAACCCTAAGCCCTAAACAACTAAACAGCAAACCCGTGTTTCAGCAAAGGAAAAACCTGAAACACCGACCCTAAACACTAATTACACCCTAAACCTTGAAACCCAGACCCTGAACGCTAAACCCTGCCTAGACCCTCCAAGTAACCTGTATAGACCCTAAGTATCCTCAAATAGAAGCTACATAGACTTTATTTAAGGGTACTTGGGGGGTCTAGGTGAGTATATACCCTAAACCCAAAACCCTAAACCCTAAACCGCGTGGTTTGGCTTTTGGGCCCCTCTTTGCATCATGGCGAACCCGAGGTTGGAGCAGGCTTAACAGCCGAGGACAAGCTTTAGGGCTAGGGGTATACCTGGACCCCAAAATTATGTAAAATGAGGGCCTTTTGGGCTATACTTAGGGGTTTTGGGCTAGTATTCTACATACTTTTGGTGCTTAGGGTAGGAAATGAGGGTTTATAGGGTTGAGGGGTTTAGGGCTGTTGGGGATTTGGGGGGGTTGAGGGTTGAGGGCTGCGGCTTTAGGATGCAGGGTTTGGAGTTTGGGGCGTAAGTAGGAATTCAGCGTCTTAGGGCCCTTCAGGGCTTTGGAAGGTTTGTTGGTTCAGGAATAGTGGCCGAAATCTGCCGAAGACAGAGGTTGCGATCCAGGGCCTGCGTGATTGGAGTAGGTCTTCAGGGCTCCGCGTACCGATGCATGTAGGGTCTACTTGGAGGTCCATGGGACTTAGTAACTACTTATAAATGAGGTTATAACCCTAATTATAATTGAGGCAACTCCATTTAGGGGGATTATAAGTAGGGTTATAAGCCCAATTATAAGTAGTTACTAAATCCCATGGGCCTCCAAGTAGGGTTAAACCCTAAACCTCGTGTACTGCCCCCACGCAGTAGCAGTTGGATAATCAGTATGATCCGAATACATATGTTCATGTATATATCTATACATATATATATAGAGAGAACCCCAAATATTACCCTGAGCGCCCCATTATAGTATAATCTGAATATGTAGCATACGTACATATGTATATGTACGAGGCACCTTTCTGTAACATGTGCTTTGCTCTGGCGGTAGCAGAAGATCAACGATTTAGCAATCTCTAAGTTCTAGACTAAAAAAACGTGCAAGGACGGAATTTTGACTTTCTGAATTTCCTAATTTCTTGAAATTAAAAGTTTCAACCATTCGTAAATGTCTACAATTGAAACTTCCAAAAGTTCAAAAGTTTGAAATTATGAAATTTCGTTAATAGCCGAAATCCTTAAACATTCTAAAACTTTAAAATTACAAGGGCGCGGGCATTTTGGAATGTTAACAAGTTCGGCCATTTACGATTTCATTTAAATTTCAAAGTTGCAAAGTTTTCAATTTTTTTCGAATTTCAGAATTTTACGAATTTCGGCTATTTGCGAAATTTCTCAAGCTTAGAAAGTGTGATAAATGGTAAACTTTAAAAACTTTCGGCTCTTTACGAAATTTGTGAAAATTTGAAAATTTTGATGAAAAGTTTAAAAGTTTCAAAAATCCTGGGAATCATGGGGCCCAGGCCCTTGCAAAGTTTTAGATTTTTGGACTTTAAAGTGGAAGGCCGTACTTTTCAAATTCATTTTGGGAGAATTCACAAAAATCTCAAAATCATTGAGAAATGCCTAAGGCCTCATATTTCGTACTGAAATTGCTCAACGACTTCTTGTGCATACTCAGCTGCAGGCACGCCGCCCAGCTGCTCTGTGTTCCAATGGGCAGCAATGTCCAGGCTTAATCCCTAAACCCTAGACCCTAAACAGGACTAGCACTTCCAGGCTTAATTCTACTCTTCGAATTTTCACATGTCCTCACGCATATTCCCAGAAATCAGCAAAAGCTTGACTTAAAATCAATATGTCAGTCGGAATAAGGATCTTCTGCACTGCCCTTTATTGAGCTGTACCCGCCCCCCCACCCCCCGCGGCCTCTAGGTTGAGGTTGG
>CAJNIZ010046849.1:17306-31812 GCA_905231905.1 Symbiodinium pilosum | reverse complement strand
CGGCGGGAGCGATTTTACGACGAGATTCCCGCCACGCTCATGGAAACTACTATTTAGGGGTATATAATGTAGGGAAATGATCTATAGGGTTTATGGTTTTCCTTGTTCCGCACGGTTTACGGCCCAAAATTAGGTGTACCTTTGGAGAGTGATATGAGGGTTCTATACGGGTTTATGGGCTTATGTAGCGTTTGGGGTTACCGAAATTCAGGGACCCGCTCTGAGAGTCCCAAACAATAAAGATTCGGGGGTCTTAGGGTTTAGGGGTTTAGGGTTTAGGGGTTTAGGGGTTTGTGGGTTTAGGGTTTATCTTGGGGTCTGTACTAGGACCCCCTTTTTTGGAAACCACCATACGATGCGCAACTTTGATGAAGCCGACATGTCGGGAGAATCAAAATCTTGCTACCTTCGTTGGGGTCCCATTTTTGGTGAAGATGCCCATGAGTAGGACCCCACGGGCGGGGTAACCGGGTTTGGAATTATTCCAAAATAGCCAGTAGGCTCGTTCAAGGGCGTAACCTTAAGCCCTAAACCCTGAACCCTTATGTGTTTCTCTTTACAGTTCCCATTTATTTTGTGGGCTCCTTATCAATGCCAAGGCCGTTGGTTGGCGTTTCGCCTCAAGCACATGATGAGGACTCAAGAGTCAGGGCGGTTGATGCAAGAAGTATCCTGAACCTTGAGCTCTACATCATAGTCCACCATTAAACCCTAAACCCTAGCTTTAACCCTAAACCCTAAACCCGAAATCCTGAAGCCTTAACCCTATGATTTGTGGACCTTCAGGTGGTGCAGGATTTCCTCCATCAATCGTATGCTACTCGAGCTCTCGGGATCATGAATGTAAACCCTAAGCCCGTATATACATATATATATATGTATTGATATCCCCTGTATAAGCCCAATGATATAGTAGTCTCCATGTTCTTTTCAGTTATCCCAAGTAACCCCTATATAACCCAATTCCCATCTGATTGGTTATGGGGGCTTGCGAGCGATGCCTTTCTCGTACAAGCCGCATGTAGGCCAGAAATTCAGGAATTCAGTATATGTTTTGTTGGCCCTATAGAATTTCAGGGGTCCAAAGGGTTCAGGGTTTGGAGTCAGTTTGAACCCAGTTTTGGGATTTGAAGGTTCTCAGAGCAGACCGTGACCTTCTGTAATAAGCTGGAATATGTGGATTCCTGATGAAAGAACCCTAAACCCTAAACCCTAAGCCCTAAACCCTAAACCCTAAACCCTAAGCCCGAAACCCTAAACCCCAAACCCTAGAAGGCCTTCAAAAAGATGACCTCCATATTTAGAACCTCGGAGCTCCTCATTCTTCAAGTTGTCATTCAGCTGCTGCAGATTCTTGGAGCCTTTTCTACATCTGATGGTTTCCCAACATTAGGGGTGTTACTTTCGAGGTCCCCACAAGAGGGATTATAGTACTTTGGGGTTTAGATTGGGGTTCCCTCTTTGGGGAAGCTACCATCTACTTGTTGGTGCTTAGTAGGGATTGTGGAAAGGATTATGTGAGCTACTGCCAATATTAACCTTATTAAGGAACCCTTCACTCCTGGCGTATGGTTTCAAGGAATCCATGTCCATTAGGGTTTATGGTTTAGGGTTTAGGGATATTGGAAGTATTTCTGTACATATGCGCAATCAAAAGTCCAAAGCCCCAAACCCAAGGGTACGATATCTAGCCGACATTCCCATCTAATCTCAGCTTCCATTTCAATTGTCTTTTCGGTTTGACTTTCTAAACCCTAAACCCTATAAAATCCCCGTTAAGGAGTTAGCAACAGGAGATGGCAGAGAGTGACCAGCCGCGGGATCTGAAGATCACAGCTTCATTGGATGTCGTGTCCTCGGGACAGGGTGCTTCTGTTTAGGGTTTGGGGTTTAGGGTTCAGGGCTTGGGGTTTAGAGATTTGGGTTTAGGGCTTAGGGTTTAGTTTAGGGTTTTTGGTGACAGAATAGTCACAGGGGTTGAAGAAGGGATCCAGGAAGATACCAAACTTCTTGCATGAGCCTGAGTACCTCACACGGAAAATCTAAATGTTGCAGCAACAAGGCTTAGCCAGGAAGAACCTGGGATGAATAGGGTTTAGGGTTTAGATCCTCAGCAAGCTGAAGCTACCTTCCCCTCCCTACGCCCCGCTCCCTCGCCTCGTGTTGTTGCAGACGCCCATAGCCTAAACTCTAAACTCAAAGCCCAAAACTCCAAACTCTAAACCCAAAGCCCTAAACCCTAAACTCCAAACCCTAGACTCTAAACCCAAAGCCCCAAGCTTTAAACCCTGCTGTTGAAACTTAGGCGACCGGAAGGCAACGGGTGGTTTCAAGCACCGAGGCATTTTCGGAGACATCCCCACACTGGCAATTACAGTCGAAATTATCGCAAACTCTGGCATCATTGTTTTCATCTTACCTGTGTCTTGTTATTTCCGTTGATATTTGATCTTGTGAGTAATTCCTTCATTGGACCGTATCATGAAGATCGCCTTGTCAAATATGGATTTGCCTGCCTTCAGTCGCTGGCCTTTAGGCGTGCTTTCAGCTCTGACAAATCCTCTGTCACGCTGCTCCTGGCAGTCGTTTCTGTAAGTTTTGGGCGCGGCTTTCTGAAGTTTGCAATAGTATCCCTTGCAATAGCAGCTGCTGCAGCTGTCCGGACAATTTGGAGAATGATTAACCCTAAACATTAACCCTAAACCCTAAACCCCAAATAGTAGTCTCCATTTTCGTGTCCATTATCCCTAAACCCTATAGAACCCTGTTATAGTAGTCTCCAATCCCTATATTATCCCTATAGACCCCCCTTAATGGCAGTAAGTTTGGCGCAGGCTCCTCGACGAAATGGCAACCTGGATGCAATTACGCCGAAGAGAAGCTGCTAACGTGGTACATCTTAGGGTTTAGGGTTCAAGGTATAGGGCAAGATTGGCTGCATATCATCTCGCCGCTTGCCTGCTCAGGAGACTCCCGACAAGCTTACCTGAGGCGACTGGGACATTTCATCTGGCAGCATGCTTCTATGGCCTTCTTTTTTGAAACGGGCATGAGCCATTGCGATCGGAGCCTTCCTTGTGATGCATTCCAAAACACGATTTTAAGCACGTAAGGCCCTACGTCGGAACCCCCCACAAAATCTGGCACTTGCAAAAAACCCTAGACCCCACACCAGTTTGCGTATATTGAATCAGGTTCCTTCGCAGTGAGATGCTTGCACAACAAGCTTATCTCCAGCCGGGCACCTGAAATCTTGCAGACCCAACAAGCGGGTGTGGGATTAGGGCTTAAGGTTTAAAGTTTAGGGTTTGGGCACAAGATGGTGAGTCATTGTTGGGTCCGTGAAATGATATTGGATTACAAGATTCGATCGTTTTGCGGTGTGCAATGGGGGCCCTCATCTGGCAAACGCTAAATCTTCAAAACCCTGTTAGCATGACCTTTTTGAACGTTTTCTTGCTAGGTTTGTTTCTTGTTCTTAGAGAAATTCCAGCGGTCGGACAAAAGTTCTTGGCAGTGTACTCAGAATTCTCCTGTACGCCCCATGTCCGAGGCCTGTCATTGGACGGAGATGGTCAGGGCAGTTCAATTGGGATGTGAATCCTGACAAACCTCTTGCTGCAAAACTTGTGGAGTTGGTCAAGCTGTCTCTGAAAGTCATAGGTCACCTGCCTTTTGTTGTCGTGTGCTGGAACTGTCTTCACAACAGGCGGTCAGCGTTTTTACTCTTCCCTAAGCCCTAAAGCCATGAAGTTGGTCGCGTTCCTCTCACTTGGGTTTTGGGGTTTAGGGTTTGGGGTTTAGGGTAGCCCAATGACAGCTGTATGGCTGCTGCCATTCTGCTAAGTTCTGGGTATTGCCGATGGCAGCACCTACTTTAGCTGACTTCCAATGCTTGCAACACTGTCGATGGAGTGTTTCGTCCAGCGTAGCCTGGAAACCGCCCAGGCTCCTCATCCATATCAACTTAATGGAAACTGGGATTTTATCGCAGTTTAGACCACCTACTACTATATTATGCAAGTTGCACCCCTAAACCCTAAATCCTCCTATCTGATCCCAGTTTCCATTTCATTTTCCAGGCTCTTTCAGTTTCCATTTAATTTTCCAAGCTCTTTTCTGTTTGACTTTCCCATTGTTAACCCGAAGGTAGTGCCTGAATGTTGGAAGCATCTCCGAAGCTCATTTCTGGCTGGCCTGGGATTTAGGTTGGATGTTGCCCCCAATCTGCAACAGTTGGATAATATTTGCATTTTAGTTATATACAGGTCTTAATATGATGTCTAATATAGACTGTTACAGGGTGGAGGCGGTACTGAAGGTTTAGGGTTTAAGGCTTGAGGATATACAAAGCATTCTGAAGAACCAAATGGAAAATGAAATAGAGATTGAGATTTTTCAGTGGGTTATAGGAATTAGGGCAGGCACCAAGAGCACGGAAGCAGAAAGTTATGAGGATTGCGATCAAGATTTGGGTCGTCCCGTAGGTAGGAAGGAGATTTAGTATCGCCTCATACTTGAAGACCCCCCTCACCCCCTATTACCAAACCAAATACTCTGAACACAGTAGATGGCTAGGGTCTTGACTGTTAAGCCCTAAGCCCTAGACCCCATACCCTAAACCCTTAAGCCTTATACCCAACAAACCTTAGGCCGTAAGCCCTAAACCCTAGACTCTAAACCCTAAACCCTAAGTTGGGTGTTTACTTGGAATAACACTTCGCCTTGCAGGGAGATCAAGAGTGCCAGGCAGGCTAGCAAACAGCTCACGTTCGGCACCCAGTTTACCAGTTTCTTACATTGGGGGTTATGTAGGGTTTTTGGTTTAGGCTTGGGAGAGGTAGTATTATTTTGGGTGTCCCCATAGTAAGGATTGTAGCTACCATATAGGAGTTACAAACGGTTTACTGTAGAGGCGTTAGGGTCAAGGGTTTATGGTATAAGGCTTGTATAGGGGTAGGGGTTTTGGCCCAAATAATGGAGAATAACATGGAGACGAACATGGAGAATGAAATGGAAGCTTGGACTATGTTGTGGTTTATAGGGATTACGGTCTTGGGGGTATGGGTTGATCTAAAGGTTTTTCAGGAAAGTTATTCAATGAGGCTGGAAAACATAGGGACAAAACATCTCCACAACATAGGGACACACCATTTTCCATAGTGACCAGTTTGGGAATGGGCACTTTGATGAACTACCTATCATGTAGATGTAGAAGTCTGAATAAATTCTGAACTTCTTCCCCTCTAACTCCTAGATAACTGTAGTATCATATACAAGTAATAGTCATCAATATAAAGAATCCGTATATAACTGCATTCTACTATACCCCCCTTAATCCTATTCCAAACAACTAGGCCCATACATGGTACCCCACCATGCCACCCCACACCCGTAAACGTGTTTGGGCTCCACTGAGTGCTCGTTATGGTTAGTGCTTAGGTATATAATAGGGATACATTGCCCCAATAATGGAGAATCACATGAGAAAATGACATGGAAACTGCGATTGTACAGGGTATTGTAAGGTGAATACTCGAAGTCTTCATGACCCTAAGTATCTTCTGCCTTGGGGCGTCTTGTGTTCTGTATACTTAGGTCATGCAGCGTTTTTATTGTATCAGCCGTAGGGTAAGCCCAGATGTCTTCTGAAGAAGCTTCTCTTGGTGCTCAGGATTAGGGTTTAGGGTTTAGGTTCAGGGTTCAAGGTTTAGGGTTTAGGGTTTAGGGTTCCGGGTTTGTTGGCTTGGGTTCATGGAATGCTGGCACATCCGTCTGCAGTAACGTGTTGCCTAGGGCCCGTCCATCCGAGAAAGCGGCACAGGCACGGCATCTTTTTTCTTTCGTGGTTTCTGCCGCTGATGCTGCTGAAAGAGCCATATCTATCAACCACACACTCCTCTGTATAATCCCAGTTCCCATTTAATTTTCTATCTTCTTTTCCATTTGATTCTCTATTGTTGGGGTAATCTATCCCTGTATGATATGGGTGGTTGTCAAAATTATTGTCCTTTTTGGGTCCCCTATTATAATACGGCCCCTAATATTTAGGGTACCTCAAAAAGGGACCATAATTTTGACAACCACCCATATAGCTACCCCCACCCTGTAATAGTGGTATAATGGGAATATAATAGGACCCTAATATGACCCTTATTATCCCTTATAGTCACTATTACAGGGTGGGGGGTCCTCCTAAGATATATAGCTAGTGCATTTCTGTTGACCGCCTCACGTCTTCATGGCAAAGCCTTGGGTTGGTGAGCCTGGACCTTCACTGAGCGGCTCAAGGTTCTCAGGCTGAGTCTTGGGGTAATATAGGGTAATATAGGTTTATATAGGGTAATATGAGTTTATATAGGGTAATATAGGTTTATATAGGGTAATATGAGTTTATATAGGGTAATATAGGTTTATATGGGGTAATATAAGTTTATATAGGGTAATATAGGTTTATATAGGGTTATATAGGGATAATGGAAAAGAACATGGAAACTACTATTTAGGGTTTAGGGGGTATATGAGCTATGGTCTCAACTCCTTAAAGGGGGGTTATATAGGGGAATATATAGGGGACCAGGTAAGTTGTCCTGGATATTTTCCGCTCACGTGTGAACCATGGGCAAACATCAGCGCCACAAATACGTTTCACTTCGCTGGTATGAGGAGGAGCAGGACAAGCGCAACGGTCTTGAAAGGGACCTTGCCGAAATGCGCGAGGGCCATGACAGGGACCTTGCCGAAATGCGCGAGGGCCATGAAAGGGATCTTGCTGAACTGCGCGAGGGCCATGAGATTGCCATCAACAAGTTGACAAAGGAGTTACAGGCTGCTCAGGCAGATGCTGCCAGAGAGCGAGAGGCAAAAGAAGTTGCCGAACTCCAACTACTCAGCGAACAAAATCGGCGTCAAGCATGTGAGGAGCAGGTCAGTGAGTTGCAGGGACGTTTGAGTCTCCTGACAAAAACTCAGAGTCTCAGACATCGAGCATGCTGGCAGTACTACATGAATGGCTGCTGGCATGCTTTCACGCCTGAAGGTGATGAGCAGATGCATGAGGCTTATTTGGCTTTCCTCGATGACACGCAGAACAACAGCCGTGCAAGCATCCTTGCTGGTGGAGTTGAGCGCCTTGTGGACTTTCACCGGATGATGCAGATAAACCGTTCCACGGACAGATCGCGTAAGATCCGCATCTGTACCGGAGTGCCCCAAAACTGGGCAAGTGCCGAATCAGCTTTGTTGACACAAAGTGTCCAAGTGGATACGTTTCATGTGAAAGTGACGGATCCGCGGATTCTCGATAGTGTTGGTGCAGTCCTGCGATCAACAAGTCACACTGCATACGGCGCTTGCGCATGTATGCAAACGGCAAGGGTCATTTCTGTTCACCGGATCGAGCATTTCCAGCTATGGCACAAGTATAAGGCTAGACTCACTGCAGTCCGAGAGGATCAGGCAAAATACAGTGTGCAGCCCGCAAGTGCCGAGCTTTTATGTGACCCTGGAGTGCATGCACAGGTGCTGTCAGATGCCCAGCAGACACTCAACTGCGGAGAGACTCTGGCAGAGGATGTGAATGAGAAGATCCTGCTGCATGGTACATCCCATGATAAGGTGATGTCCATTGTGCGGGAAGGTTTTGATCATCGATGTGGCTTGAATGGCATGTACGGTGATGGCACCTACTTCACATCTACCGCTTGTAAAGCTCACCAGTACACGCAAGAAGAGCATGGTGAACGGACTTTGCTTCTCTGTCGCGTGGCACTCGGTGACGCCTTCCACACGTCGAGGATCCTGTGGGGCCAGAGGAGGCCACCGAAGCGAACAGACGCTGATGGCACTTACAGCTCCGTCATCGTGAATCCGGGCGCTGTAGAAGGGCATCACAACACCAAGCAGATTCACCAGGAGTTTGTCATCTTCCACGGTGAGCAAGCCTATCCAGCATTCGTTGTACGCTACACGCTTTGAACTCCGATAGCTTTCTCAAGTGAGATGAATATCTGGATGCAGAGAGTAGGCTGAGACTGTTCTGCAGGAGCTTCACCCTCGTGATAGGTCACGTGGCAGAAAGTAATTAGCTTCCATTTTCTTATCCATTATCCCTATAGTATCCCTATCTTACCCCTATATTACCCCTCTATTACCTCTCCAATGAGATCAGTATTATGAACCCCAAGCGCCATTGGTACATGACGCGCGCAGAAAAAAAGAGTCTATGGTGTCTGCCTTCGACTGGATGCTTTGGTTCCCAGTCCCTCTTTGGACTGGGGGTTAGTAGGGAATAAGGGAATACATTATATAGGGATTATATAAGATATATATATACACGTATATATAAGATATAGAGAGTATATTCCCATACTCCCTACTAAGAACCAGTAAGTCTTTGGATTTCAAAATTACTCATGTTGTCTGCCCATTTGTGCGCAGCGATAAGCTGAGCAGGCGCAGCCACCACCACGAGTTTTGGGCAACAAGTGCCAGGATCTCAGTCGCAAGATACAGGAGCAGACCATTGTTTACGGTCACTCGGACACGATGCATGGTGATAGGCAAAGTGCGCGCAGTAATTGCTGATGATAGGTGCATTTGTCCTTACATGAGCCAAAGTCTGAACTCCTAGTATCCCCCGTAAAGACCCCTACAATACTCCTCTTTTTAATCCCCTATATCAACCCTCTTTGGGGAGTTTAGAGCCTCACCCCTAAACCCTATAGATCCTTCTTTAAGGGGTTTAGACCCTAGAAATTTAGATTATTGCTCATATGGACAAATAACATGAAACAACCCTATGCAGGTCCACGCTTGTTTGCTGAGGTTCAGATAGCAGGGCTGAAGCCGTGGTGTCCCAGGCCGATATCGGTTTAGGGTTTTGGGTTTGGGGTTTAGGGCTTAAACCCTAAACCGGGTGTCCCAGAGGGAGGGCTTTTAATCGTACGTTGTACAGCGCTTGCGTGATTGTTTCGGGGCATTTTGGCTGGACCCTGATGTTGAGATACGGCCATATCTGTGCCAACCGCTTTGACTTAGAACAGCTAGCTAACTAGGCGCTTCCCACAATCCCTAAACCCTCAAACCCCAAACCCTGAACCCTAAACCCTAAACCCTAAAGCCTAATCCCTAAAACCCTAAACCCTAAACCCTAAACCCCAAGCAAGCCCAAACGCATGCGAGGATGAGAAGAAGGGGGGGAAGATGGGTCACTGGTAGGGAAAATGCAGGAGTAGCCTTGAGGAGCGCCCTCCGGTGGATACTAAAGATCCTCCATGACCCTAAGGGTTTAGGGTTTAGGGTTTAGGATTTAGGATTTAGGGTTTGGGGTTTAGGGTTTCTAGTCCCCCTTAAGTAGATAGAATATTAGGGTTATACTAGGGTTATATTGGGATAATGGAAAAGAGAATGGAAACTACTATTTAGGGTTTAGGGTTTAGGATAATTAGTCCCCTTAAGTAGATCGAATCTGGGTTTGGGTATTTTAGAATAAGATCCTCATATACCCCATATTCTATCTACTACTGGGGGACTGTAAGTACCTTCTACCTTACCAGGGTATTTAGTATACTAGGGTCATGCAGGGTTTCTTAGCATCAGCAGTTTCACTGGGAAGCCTTAAACCTGAAGTCTTGTCAGGCTCAGGTCCTACGTCAAGGACTAGCTGAAGTGGCGGACTTCAGCCCGGGACACTGTTGCAGGGATAATTTGAGTAAGGACCCCATCCAGTAACAATGATATCAAAGGAAGATATAGGAACCCAATATGATTACTGTTACCACTTGACCCTAAACCCTAACCCTAAAGCCCTAAACCCTAAACCAGATGGGGGCCTAATCTGAGCGACCATCTTGTTTATGGTGATTCGCAAAAGGGAACAAGATTCCACTTGCCGGAGGTTCTCCTGAATCCGGTTTAGGCTTTAGGATGTAGGGGCCAGAAACCATCTGTGCTTGCATAGAACTACCCCAGTTGTTCTGTGTTCCACAGACACTCGGAATAAGGTGGAAGAGCGAGATACCTTTTTTGGCAAGGCTGTTGTAGGGTAGATCTTTGGTACGCATATAACCTCTGGGCACATGGCCCCTTAGGACTCGGAGGGAAGGCAGTCAGCATGCTTTGTTTAGGGATTCCCAACCCTAAGCCCTGAAGAGTTCAGGGTTTAGGGCTTGAAGGGGTGCGAGAGGGCCCTGAGGTGGCTAGATGCAGTGAGTTGCTCGATGTCTAAGTTTACCTCAACAACATGAGGGGTTCTTCAAAATCAACATGTTCGGTGGTTTCTTATAAGCTTATTTGAAGGACCTCATTCTTTGGGTGTGCGCGTGGATACTGATGTTGATGGATAAGCATATTAGGTCAAGGCTGGCTTATCTTGTTCTTGTATTTCCTACGTGGGACAGAACTCAAGTTAAAGCCAGGTTCAAACGTAGATTTACTCTGGATAACACTTGTGTGTTGTAACATGCATACATCCCATACAGTTTTTCTTCTGGAGAGCAATCGTGTTTCGTAATACGAGCTAGAGTCTAAACTCCTTCATGGCGATTATATAGGGGATTATACATAGAGGACTCTTTTCGGGTTTACTAAGGGGGATACGAGGAGTCAAGGTAATAGCTCATATAGGTACCAACTGTAAACCCTAAACCCTAAGCCGTCAACCCTAAACCCTGAACCCTTATATGCCTACCGAGCGTGTTTCTGAGGCAAGCGTGTGCCTGCGCAACCTGCCTCACAGCTGCGTCAGGTTAAGGCATCCAGATGCTCGTTCTGATTTGGGGCTTTCTCAAAATTAGGGATACTTTTTTAGGGGTCCTTGCATTCAGGATTGGAGTATTTTGGGTCTGTATTGGGGTCCCCATATTTTGGGATACTACCATTTTTCTTTGCTAGGGTTTTGGGGTTTAAGGTTTGCAAGGTAGTTTAGACTTTACGAGTTTAAGGTTTAAGAGGTTCGGCCGGCAGAATTTGCAAGTTGCAATTTTCTGGCTCTTCATGAGGAGTATGATTGTTGTTGCAGTTCTTTTTGTAGGTGCCTGCATCATGACACATCATGGCTAGCGTTGCTAGTATTTGTTGCCATCCCTAAACCTAAGCTAAGCCCTAAACCCTAAACCCTAAGGCGTCGTGCCCTGTAAGAACGGAGCTAGGACTTCTTGCATCCACCCCTAGACTCCAAACCCTAAACCGTGAACCTTGTACCCCAAACCCTAAACCCACAAGCCCATGATGAATTGAAAATTCAATAGGGTGCTATCTTCTGGGCCTAGGTCTGGAAAACAGATTTGTATTTTCAGGTCTCTTACCTTTTGGGCCCAGTCGCCCAGAAATAAACGCTCGGTAAGAGAAGCGCCCAATCTTGCAATTGATTATTATAGAGCTATAGCCAGAAAAGCCATTTTTGGTCGGGGGCTCCCTCCATTTGGTGTTTCATGAGAGCAGGCACCCCCGGTGACTATACTTGGTTTTCCGTCGGGGTCCATTGTCCCCCTCCCCGCCCTTACTTTTTATTTTAGATTTCTGAAGCAAAAGCAAGAATATTTTCGGTGGGGCATTCCCCCCAGCATGGAACACCAAAAGAAAGGACTCCCGACCAGAACCCTCAACCGAGCCATAGTCTCAGAGGGGGTTATGTAGGGCTTAGGGTTCAAGGTCCAAACTCGTAAAAGGGGGCCACATAAAGGATTATACAGGGGACTACTATAGGGTTACCCTAAACCCTAAACCCAAACCCTGAACCCTAAACCCAAACCCCGAACTCTTATATGCCTATAAGCCCTAAAGCCCAGAAGGTTTACGCATTGCCAGGTCGTCGAGACGACCGGTGCTTCAGAGCTAGGTTCTGAAGAAGGCTGAGACTGCTCACGTCCCATTTGCCAGCTCCTTTCAACATAGTTGAATTGGGTTTAGGGTTTAGGGTATAGGGTGCAGGGTTTAGGGTTTAGGGTTTAGGTTAATAGATACTCACCTCCGGGCCCCTAGGGCCCCTTATCTTGAGAAACTCTCGGGAGTCCTGGGAAGAATGGTATACGCAGGCTCAAATCCCAACACAGCTCTCCCGCATAAGAGGATTTCCAGAAAAAAGGAGGTCTCCGACTGTAGACCCTAATTTAAAGGAATTCTTGTTATAGGTAGCCCCCCTTGTTTTCCGCAACTCTCACCTAGCCACCGCAATCATACTTCAAGAAGCTCACTGTGAGCTCTCAACCTTGCCTATCCATTTTTCGGATGCTACCTAAACTCATGGGTTCCCTAGAGCCTGTGGGTTTAGGGTTTAGGGTTTAGGGTTTAGCTCAGTTTCCCCCTAGGGCAGCTCATTCAGGGATAATTGGGGCTACAAAAGGCTCATCCCGGGGGAACCTAGGGTAGCAAAAGAGGCGGAAGTAATGGAACCCATGATAAGCCCTAAACTCCAGATCTGAAGCCTTTGGGTTAGAGGGCTTTGGTTTAGGACTAGGCACCCTAAACCTGAAACCACCAAATAGCCCCAAATAGGTACTATTCATAGACCTTGATGCCCGAAATAGATACTATTCAAAACCTTAACCCCTAAAACCCTAAACCCTACAGAGACGTAGAGCACCACAGGATGCAAAATCTTGGATCATACATCTTCTACGGCAATGTGGAGTTTCAACATATGGCAGGTTCCCCTAAATAGGGGGACCCCAATATAGACTCCAATATATTATAATCCTCATTATGGGGACACCCAAAAAGGTACTCCTAAGTTTTGGGAAACCCCGGTATGGGTTGAGGGTTTTAGGGTCTGGGCCTCGGGTTGGTAGTTGAAGGAAGTTAGTGTTCAGATGTAGGCGTTTCACCCCATTAAGTAGATAGAATTTGGGGTAAATGGGGATCTTATTAAAATATACCTGAAGCCATATCATATCTACTTAAGGGGTACTATATGGTTTGGCGCCAGGGATTGCACAGATGTTGTAGTTCAATGTGAGGTTTGAGATAAGAGTCTCTGCTTCCAATTCAGTTCCCCAGCCCCTACCTAGACAACCCTATTCCCTAAACCCCCTAAATGGAGCAGGGTTCGGAATTTGAGGTTTTTGTCTTTTTGGTCGGTCCCTGCGATGCGAAGGCGCCACCAAGACGGCGGGTACAGAATCCGCTTGGCATTGCATGGTGACACCAGCCCCTTGCTTCGCTTAAGGTCAAGGGTGTAAGGTTTTGAGTGTAGGTTCAGGATTTAGACTATTTGTGGTTATCTTGGGTCTATGCGGGTCTAGACGTTAACAGAAGAGCCCACTATCACCTAGGGTGATGCATCTTTTCCTGCGGATGATCTGAGTGCTTAACCCAAAGTCCTCCAAAGCCCGGAACCAGGCTCCCAAATCCCTCAGATTTAGGGAACTTTCCCCAAAAACGGCTTTCCGCCCGGAGAACGGGTCCCTTTTGCAATTGAAGGGGACCCCAAATTTGAGAAATACCTTCAACGCCCCGAGGTCAACGCAGGAGTTCGTGGAGCTCTTGAGGCTCTGATTGCCCAGCAGGCTCGCGCAGCTTTGCCATCTACAGTTAGCCTCATGTAACTAAGCCTGAAAACCCAAACCCTAAACCCTAAACCCTAAACCCCAAACCCCAAACCCCAAACCCTAAACCCTACAGTTTAGCTAGAACCTGGAGTTTCCTAGCGTAAGAAAGTGGATTTTGTCACAATCGCTGCGTTCTTTCAACATAAGATGTGCAGGGTTTAGGGTTTAGGATCTAGGGTGCTTCAGGACACCCCGACCCCGAATCCCCAATAGGGTTTAGGGTTTAGGGTTTAGGGTCCTGAATCCTACGCCCCAAGCCCGACACTGCTAGATCCTAGAATTCATCAATACTCAGATCTACAGTATACATCCCTGTATGTACCTACAAGTCCCTATGTGTTCATATGTATATATCTGCATCCTTAGATTTCTCAACTCTACATCGGAATGCACACCTGCAAATCCCTCTATATCATATATCCCTAGGTATATATCTATAGCCTTGGATCTCTCCACTTTAAGCCCTAGACCCTAAACCCTCAAGCGTAAACCCTAAACCCTAAACCTAAAACCCTAAAACCCCAAACCCTAAACCCTAAACCCTGAACCCCAAACCCTAAAAGCCTAAATTTCAAAGTGGAGTCTGAGCCCGCAAGGCCTGGTCTGTCCCAGACAAGCCCTTGGCCTACAGATATTCGTGCCGCCCTGAGCACCAACTTCTTGGGTTTAGGGACTTAGGATTTCAGGCTCAGGATCTAGGGTTCAGGACCTCAGGATTTAGGGTTTAAGGTTTAGGGTTTAGGATTTAGTCACGTCCAACTGAGGCTGAAGCCCAAAGCTCGGGATAGGTGAAGAGAGGTATACTATAGTCTCGAGACAAGATGATTTAGACCGATAACTGCCCAACTGGTGTGGTCAGTCTCATGAGAGGTCGGGGAGGGGCTTAGGGGGAAGGCCACTCATCAGGCCTCTCATGGCTATGCACACCTACCCTTCGTGCGGCCAGTAGAAGAGGGCAA
>CAJNIZ010046848.1:134456-147137 GCA_905231905.1 Symbiodinium pilosum | reverse complement strand
CGATAAATTATCCTGCCCCAAATTAAACGACCAAAAAAAAAAGATAATTCAAATATCAAATATAATTCTCGATATAAAATCTCAAATAAATTATCAAAGAATAATAAATATCATCAAGAGAGCTATCGCCCATATCCTAATGAATCTAGTACAATTAAAATTCAATCTATAATCAAGAGTACCATATATAATTTTTTAAAATCTAAAAAAAAAATCAGAATCTATTTATTAAATTTCAGAATTAGAATCTATAAAAGATTTAAAGCTTATATATCTTTTATAAGAAATTCTTTAGAATAAAATCCTTTTATAAATCTTGAAATTATAAGAAGAATTAATATCCTCCTCCCAATCCTAAATTTCTCCGGCCTAATGAATAAAATATCGAACGAAGAAAAATAACAACGCACATTCAGATATTAAATCAAAAAATCGAAGAAATTATAAATCTATATCATCTGCATAGCTGCCCACTTAAATTTCCGTCTCTGACATCATGATTTCTTTCGCGTCAGCTCCTCGTATCAAATTTCATAATCCTCCTCTCTCCGAATATATCAAATTAATCATGAGATTTCGGCAAATCCTAGATTCTATTCCTCCTAAAAAATTTAAATCCTAAAAATAAAACCCTTCATTTGACAAGACAAGCTTACGAATTCAAATATTCAATTTTCATCTATTTTTTTCCAGAATTTCAAATCTATGAAAACTAGAAATATAAAAATGAGAATCGTAATATATAGAAAAAATCATATAGACATATAGAAAATTAAGAATTATGAATATAGAAATATGAAAAATTAAGATATAATAAAATAAAACATCAAGATATAGTTCTTCTTCATAATCTATCTATATCAAACGAATTTAAGAATATAGTAATAATGAAAATTAAATCTTAACTCCTTGTTACAGCGAATTCTACGAAATAGATTCAGAATTCGCGAGAAACATATATTTTTTGAATTTTTATTGAAAGATGAATATCTTCATACTTAATATTCATCTCGATTATATATAAGCATATTGGAAATCAAAGAGAAATATCTATACTTTTCGTATTCTGAAACATCCAAGGCATGGTGCATACGCAATATTTCGTGTTAGGGTCCCGAAAATGCAAGCTTAAAGCTGCATGCGAGCGGAACCGCCTTTTGTAGCTTGCTGTCATTCTTCTAATGTTTTCCAACCTGATTTCTATCGTGCTATGACGAGATTGTGCGCAGTACTTTCTTCTGTTTGGTTGTTTGTATGTGATTACATGTGGCTTAGTTGTTGGTACGCAATCCTTAGCTGGCAAATCTACCAGCTGCGAAAATAATCAGATTGCTAAATGTGAAAATCTTCCTCTAGCATTCAGCTCAGGCTTCCATGCAAAGGCAACCGCTGCAGGATTTTCAGACCTGAAGGTCTGCCAGGACAATGCCCACGGGCGCAAAAGCTTTGATTTTGCACGCTCCAGCAGTTGCTGCGAATTTTCCTCCAAGAATGAAGCTTCTCGAAGGGAGAATTTGCACCAGAAGGGGTACTGTTTTTCTGTCTCGATTTGTTTGAGAAACCTCGAACGTTCGTGAAATATCTTATTAAGCCGCCTCAAATGCTTTAGTATGAAACGGAAAAAAGGCACACCCTTCAATACAGCCTTCACATTGTTGATGCGAAAATCCTGCATGCACTTCATCACCAAAAACACGAAATCCGTGGCACTGGTCCATCCTGCAATCATGCAGGATTCTAGTATCACCAATGGCATTGGGATATGTTTCCTGAGCCAAACCTTTTCCTCCTGATTTCCGAATATCTTCTATAGACGGGCAATGGCATCCCTGCAGAAATTATTGGCTGGGAACTTGCAGCCACCTTGCTCCGGCAAAGTTATAATGACAGTTACAAGTTGCAGCGTAAACAACTTGGTATTCTTTGCGAGGAGAGCGCTTCACCCCTGAAGGAATTTCTTGACTGTAGTTCTCTAGCTAGGCCGGCTGAAGCAAGTCCGCTTTCACCGGTGCGAAATCTTGGAGACTGCAATGACAAAGGCCATCGACATCTCGACAATAAGCCCTTAGACTCGTGACCGGGTTGCTTTCCTCCATCCTAAACTCCTAAACCAGTGGGTCGCAGTCTCACTGATCCATCCTTTCATGACGGCCAACTTCGTGGTGTCCTGCAATCAGCGTGAGATCTCACTTGTTGTCCGAATTCAACCAGGCCCATCTAAAACAAACAAGCTTTGATGAAGGGCTCGCTTCGGAATCTGGCAATTCTTCCGCTTGGTACGCCTAATGCTTGATAGAGTGAAGGTCTTGGATGGTTTCGTTAATCATGAAGTTAACACGGAAGGAAACTTAATTCCTGGCTTCTTGTTGGGGGATGCGTATTTGAAAGTAAAAATTCAGTGAAGGTTGGGGTGTACGGTAGTTTACGGTCGTGCGCGCGAGCTGGAAGCTAGCAGGAACATTGAGCGTGCATTCATGGGCACAAGGAAACCACCCCCTCTGTACCAGCTCCCCACCGTTTCCCCTCAGTGAGGGTTAATTGGAAATTAACCCGGACTAATCAAATTAATTAAGGGGAGCCCACAAGACAATTGCCTCGGCAGCGCCAAACGATCTTGAATCCAAATCCAACGATGACCCTACAATCATGATCCTTGTCCGCGTCAGCTGCGGTTCAGGAGGGAGGTGAAATGATGTAAGCACCTGTTGGATCTGAGGTTTAGGGTTGGAGCTTCTCCTCTTCCAGCCCAAACAAAACAAGAACACATCATGGGGTATCAACTCATATAAGCGCATAAAGGTGCAAAAACAAAATCATAAATCTGCAAGGCGTTCGCATTTTCAGGACAAAGTGAAACTGTCGTTGTTAACCACCATGAATCCCCAGGGAGTATGCAGCACAGCAAATATCAACAGGAGAAGGATCAAACTTCATGGCACCAGGGTTGAAACAGAAAGTTGTAAGGGTTGCAGATGGCTAGTGGGCATGTGGCGCACAGTATTGATGACAGAAAAAATTCCGCGACAAACAACTTAGTCCAGTGCAAAATTTTTCTATCAACGTGGAAACCAAAAAACAAAGACGTTGTTGCACTTGTAGGTCGTACTGGAAACTCCCAGTTCCCCAGTTGAGCCGTCAGACCCTTTTGTCATTTCTGCTGCAGTGGGTATTATATCCCTTGTGCGTGTCTTGTGCTCTATACCCTGGCAAACCAGAATCCTTAATGATTACTTTCTAAAGATTCCAATCTCTGAAGGGCCCTCAGATTTTAACTTTTACGTGACCCCAAAAACCCTAATCCCTCTACCTTGATAATCCTAATCTCTAAGCCCTACGTTCCCTAAACCGCGCACGCCGCAGACTTATTTTCTGCGCGCTGCTTTCCCAGCCCTGTGAAGACGATTTGCCACGCGCAGCCTACGCAGCAATGGAGGACACGGTTTAGGAGTTCAGGGAGGGCGTGTAGGGGTTAGGCTAAGGAAGGGCTTTGAGAAAACGTTCACGAGTTGGGCTTGCGAATCACCGTAATCAAGAGATATATCTAGTATTTAGGGGTCTGGAAGGGGGGACCCTTCTGTATAGAAACTACAAAAAAGGTCCCGAATAAGAACTCCAATCATGCCTTTATAATTTCCGCAAACAGGTTTCCAGACATGGGACCCCAATATAAACCTCAATTGCTATAATCCTTCTGAGGTGTTGGGAACCCCCCATATGTGCTACAATGTGCACGAAATATCATCTTGGTTCTGGGTTCGAGCAGCAGATACAACGCAAACTCTGATTCACAAAGAGGCTGAAAGGCCTTGAACACAGGGAAGTCTTATCTTAAGAAGGAACACGAGCGGAATCCGAAGTGGAGGGCCTTCTTATTGAAAGCTACGAGAGGTTGCTTGGATTGGGTTCTGGGTATGATAGTCTGAAACTATACAAAGGAAACATGATGGGATTAGATTTCCAAATGCCTACATTTCAACTGTGCAAATTCGAGTTGATGGAGCTTGAGGGCTTGTGGCTCCAGCATTCCGAGCAGGCGTTCAAAGTTGCAGTAGGGTCTGTGTGTTGGAACAACACTGTAAAAAATCACACGACCAGTCAGGATCTTACCAACCCAACTTCCAACAACCGACCATACGCTGCATCATGTTAAGCGTTCATCTGTATGGCCATCGTAATCGTCCCGTGCAAGTTGAAACAAACAGGAAAATCATGTACTAGACCACCAGTTGCCTGTTTAATGATGAAACTTTGGAAGGATCACACTGATATTCTGCTAGCCACCATCCTTTGCTCCTCGGAAGTTTTGGATTAGAAGACCCTGAATTGTACACCATAACTGCGACCAAAAGCCAGACCCAAATCGGCTATTTCGGTGCTTAGCAAGGAATGGAGAACGGAAGGGAAGGATGGACACTTATCGTAGTCTCTATACGACCTACCTTCAGAATCCCTACGGCCTTGTCTGGATTACTCACCACCAATACGGTAAGCCGTCACCCAGCGTCTCTGAGGGCTGGGCTGCTGTGGCCGTTTGTCTTTGCGCTTTAGCCAGGACTACCAGGGAATCGAAGACATCATATTTTTAGGCTTGGGGTTTTGAGTTACTTCATTCTGACTGTTGTTGCTATTTGCAAATTTGGATCACAATATTTCTCCCTTGATGTCATAGCTCGTGGACACGCACAAGGAAACTCTACATCATATTTCACTCATTGTCCTTGATGTATTGACGCATTCAAAACACATCTTCAGCTCCTCATACAGCTGCCTACCGTTGGAAGTGGAAGGTTGCGGTCGAGGATTTACGATTGAACGTTGAAAATTCAAAGTTTAAGTATAACTCCCAGACCGCTGAAAGGAAGAATTGCTTTCCGTTTTTCATCTGACCGTTCCTCGCTGTGGCTGTCCCTTACAGGGCCTGAAGGGGCAGTTGAAGAGTCAATATAAGCACTATTGTACAGTATTGGATAATGATGGTCACACGGATCCACTCTGCCACTGCTCTTTTCTTGCATTTTCAAAGTTCCCTTCCTCAAGCAGAAAGCGCAAATGGAGAACGACGCTGCGGCCTTCAATTGATCCGATGTCCGTTAGAATGATCAATTGAATTTGTATCAATAGCTCAACTTTTAATCCCGAGGTAACGTACCTGCCGTGCTTTGCAACTGGAACATGTTCACAAGAGTGATTATGTCACTGCTGCGTAGAAACCTGACAAGATCACTACCACCCTGTTTTGCTAATATGGGGTTTTCCAAAAAGGGCCGGGGCAGAGGTAGGGATCACAACAAGATTCCTGTAACAAGGTTTTTATAGGGATGGTGTCCGGACCGTGTGCGACTTGTGTAGGCCTTGTCACGGTCAGAATTTCTAGCTGTGATGCTGCTGCCATTTTACCCGCGGTGGTGCAATGACTGAATCCCAGTACTGAATCCCAGTACTGCGGCGAGTCTCGCCCAAAGGAACACCCAAACCCCGGCCTTACTGCAAGAAGAAGGCTGCGATAGCACCAACCCCAAATGAAGATATAATTGTCATTAGACTAAAATTCAATCTACTCTTCGGGGTTGGAGTTACCAGAAAAAAATTGTCATCCCCCCACCACTCCAACAATCCTAAACAGAAAAGCCTTCAATCCTCACCTCAACCCCTAGACCACCATTCTTATACTTAAAAGGTCACCACCATTCTTATACTTAAAAGGTCAGGCTGATCTTGTACATGTTATTCTAAGGCCCATAAGCAAAATACAATGGCTCTCCGATGTTCACCTACTTATTAAAGTCCCCCAGACTCGCCAAGTGCCCAAACCACCCAAACCCACCACTTGCTAACAGGGAATAAGGCAATGGAAATGAAAATGCAAACTACCATCCTATCGGGAATCGAATAAAGGCCGCTGCAAAGATCCATTCCATCCATTCTTCCATTCCCTTCCCTACATCCTCATCCTTTCCCAACTAACAAGGAGTAAACTAATCGTACGCCCGAAGCACGATGTCCTTATGCATTTCCACGTGCTGTTCCATATGATTCCATTCCGTCCCCTACTTATAACCAGTATGACCACCCTATCTCGACCTTCTGTCTCGGAAACAAAAATCAGGTTCGCAACTACGTGCCAACAGCCCTTTCAAGACTTTGAAGCAGATCTATTTGGGGAAAACCATGCATTTCGGTTATCCGCTAAAGTTGCTACAAATGGGAATGTTATTCAACTGCACAAAGTGTGTTTTCTGTATATCACTTATGTGGAAGAATCTGTACAGAGGGTGCGTGAGTGAAGCAAGAGTTTCCAGCCTGTTGCGATGGAATGGCTCTAAGACGTGCAAACACTTTGGGAATCACTAGGCCGAACATCTGTAGCTGCGGAGGAATTGGGCATGATCATTTCACCTACATATTGAAAAACTTCCTCGGGTTCTAGAGTGGTCAAAAAAGGGGGAATCTCGTCCCCGGTATTGGCTGACAGGAAGGGCAGCGGCTCGGAGATTCCAGGAGGTGAACAGGACCTGCTGGGTAAAGGGCGAGGAGATGACATTGTCTGCGTTCTTTAACACAGCACGTAAACCCGCTGTCATCTGCAAAGTGTGGAAAATGCGGTTTAAGGATGTAGCAGTTCCAGCTAAAAGGAAGGAATCGTTGCTGAAATCCACGTCTTTGAGGGGTCGCCGTGCGAGGAGACGGAGTGGAGAATGCCAAATTGGGAGCCATGTGGCGATGTGACAGCTTCTAGCCAAGCAGAAAGCAAAATGATGAAAAGATGTGACAGGGGACATCCCTGTCATATTCCTCGGCCGAAGGTGTGAATTTCGGAAGAATTTTGGGAGTCTTTGGCCCGGCAGGAAGCAGAGAGCAGAATGCCAGTATAGCGTTGATGAAGTGGACAAGACCTCCAGTTTCAATGAGAGAGATATAGGAACAACGCACAGAATGAAACACTGTGTCCTGTACGTAATTCAAGACGCCAGA
Source organism: Symbiodinium pilosum (assembly GCA_905231905.1). Taxonomy (NCBI): domain Eukaryota; class Dinophyceae; order Suessiales; family Symbiodiniaceae; genus Symbiodinium; species Symbiodinium pilosum. The sequence continues at coordinate 140,165 of CAJNIZ010046848.1, read as the reverse complement.
AGGTTCCTAAAAGCGGAGTAGAGGTTGAGCGGCCAGCTTGGAAAGCGTACGGAATGAGAAAAATCCTGTCATGTATGGCAATTTGGACTTGCGTGCAACATTGCCTTCAAAAAATATATGCTGTACTTATTGACAAAAAAATGGGTTGTAACGCGAAGGGAAGTGGGGATGTTTTCGTGCGTTTGAATATCGTGATGATGTAGGCAAGGCTCCACACGTCTTAGGGGAGAAGGCCGAGGCCAAAACTTGATTGAAGTGCGAGTGTGTAACTGGGCCTGGGGCCGGACAATTTCGCATTCTATGAACGGCAAAGTCAAGCTTGGAGGCAGGGGGTGGATGGCACCAAGCGCGAGGACCGCAGCTTCTCTAAACAGTTTGTTGTTTTTAGCGAAAGCTCCTGTGTTCGGGGGAGGTAGGGGTTCCGTATGAATTCCAAAACAACAAGCCAATGCTTTGGACGGAGGGTAGTCACTATCCTGGAGAAGTTGGTCACACGCGAATGGTCTCCTGTCTTTGTTGACTGGCTGCCTAACTGTCTCTTGAAGCTTGGTGAGCTGTTCTGTGCCAAGAATGGAGAAATTTGCTAAACGTGCTGTCACTAGGCCCCACTCTAGGCCAAGCAAGCGAGATCCGACAGCCATTTTGGATGTCGAATAAAGCAACCAAAAAGGTAAACTCCGCGAGGATGCTCCAATGGCCAGAGGAGTTGCCTCCGCGTCTCATATCGGATGGTATCGCTGCAGCATCTCCCCCCAGCCAGAAACTTCCTCACTTTCTTCACGTTCAGCCACTTCTCAGCCCCAGGATGTACATGAACAGGCTTCAATTCCTCTTGAGGCAGAGCTCCTCGCTTCTCGCCAACTTGCCCTTCATCCCAGGGAACCTTAGGAAGAGAAATAATTCTCCCTTGCCAAAAAAAATTGAACGTACAAAGGGGCAACTCATGAAGGAGTGACCCTGTATTAAGGTGTAGCATTGGGACGCCTAGGAAAACATGTGTGTGGAACGTGCTGCGCCGTCCAGAGCTGTTTGACTGAGCCGGGCCTGAAGCCATGCTGTATTGTCGATCAATTGAGGCTGAATCTCTCGAGGAATGTCAATTCATGCGGGCGTTGTCGACGCAAGATGTGAAACATGGCTTCCTTAACATGGGAGAATCACTAATCAAACTGCCTCGAAGATCTTTCTTCGCCAAGGCTGCAATGGTGTAGGAAGCGCAGCTGCAAAAATCGATCAACAAATAAAATACAAGTCGGCAAGCTGCGACCTGGCCTGGCCAACTTGGTCCGGGGTGATAGAAGAAAGGGTGTACAAATTCATCGTTTGGGGCCTGGAGTTGAGAATTGCCTGAGTTGAACACAACATGCAGCGCTGCTGGTTGCCAATAGACTGCATCAAACCAGAGGCGGCCAAAACCACCTGTCGTGGCTGCAGCTTTGTTGGTGTGTGGGGATTGTCCTAATATACGGGTGGCGCGCTTGTAGTCCTGATCAATGAGACTGCAAATTTGCTACGGTCTGGGACGGATCAAAATGAATCTTGAAAAGGAGTTCTCTAGGAGCCAAGAAAAAAGCGGTGATCGCCGCTCAGGAGTCTCGGTTGAGGCACGCGCGTAAGCCAGCACAAATGATGAGGCTATGAATTGCATCCCAAGGCACACGCGGGAGTGAGCACTGTTCAATGAAGATGCCTGCATACCGAAAACAAAGCACGTCGAGAGATATGCTCCTTACATTCTCCAGCTTTCCGTTCATAGGGGAAGGAACCAACTTGTCGTGCAAACTGTTGCAAGGACGACTTGATCATCTACAGGCCCAAAGTTGATAATCAGATCTTTGTCCCAGGCAGTGTCCCATGGATCCAGATCGGCTTGGTTGCTTTGGGGAGAGGGAGCACAAATTTGACTTCAGGGTGGTCGAGCTTTGTCATCCAAGCTGCTGCCCATTGTTCTTGATTGCTGTCATTATCTCATAACATGCGTCAACTGAAGTGGGTGCTGAGTCTACAGCATCCATGTCACACAGACCCTTATCAAGTTGACGTTTCATGTATGTTGAAATTTAGGGCCAAGTCTGCTGAAGCTGACGTGAAACTCAAACCTGTTTATGCTCCTTACAGAGTGGGCACTGGTTGCCTCAAAGGCGCGCCGCAGATGGTGCCATTATTTTTTGTAGTTTGGCGTGTCAAAAGAGTGACTGGGGCAGAACCTCTCTTATCAAATCCTGGAAAAAAGGGTGATTAAATGCAAATTTAAGCAGATTCTGACTTGCTGGGGAAACAGGCACTCCTCCAACCTTTACCTGAACTTTTGGGTGCTCTGCCCGTATTGCTGGAGGTGTACTTCCAACTTGTTTCGGAATGTGTATGCTGACAATTTCTTTCGCCAACCATCATGATCCTGATCCTCCTCATTGTTGTTCCAACCTGCAAGCTGATCAAGGTCCCTCTCCTGTATTTGCGTTTAGGGGACAATGACTTTGTTTGGGGGGAACCCGCAGGCTTGGACTTGCCTTTTTGAGACTGTTCTGTACCTTCCAGGATCTTGGCCTTGGGGCTGCGCCCTTTCTAAACTCTTCAGGGTTCATACCATAGTCCCCTATAACGGAAGCATTGGGTGAGACTAGACAAATGGGAATAGAGAACGCGTCTCTTCATAGGGAAAATGGGAAATGGAAAACATGCAAGGTGAGACTGCATATTAACTAGACTAGACTACATTCAAGGCTTTGAGGAGCGGGGTGTTGTAGTGCTGTCTATCTTTAACAGCACAACGAAGGACTTGAATCAAAGTCATAGTGGATCTCATCCCACGGAAGAAAGTTGCGTGTCAGCGCTCAAGCGCTGCGTCAAATTGCATTTCAGCAACAAGGAGAAGACAGCAAGACCTCCTGGGAAATCTCGCGTCCAAAATGTGGCTGATCTGAACCAAGAGGAGTCGAGAGGTCTGATCTTTGACGTTCCAAATTTGAATTTGGAATTCTGATGCTGGATCTATTTTTGAAATAATGTCCATGAGTGCAAAGAATGGCCGTGGTGAACTTCTACCCGTAATGGCTGATCAGTTTCAATCTTCACTCACTCTGACATCACCGTTGGGAATCTCCAATACTGCTTGCTGTTCCTCATGCAAGTTTGGAAAATCCTAGCAGAAGCTTCTGTTGTGAATTCGCGCCTGACCACTGCCGAGGCGGTGGTAACCCAATGGTGTGGAGCGCCGCCACATTGTCCATGCTGAGAGTGGCATTCTGAGGAGGTGTTTCACGTTGTTTTCAATGTGGAGGCGCGTCGTAAATGGTGGCAGATCGAGCTGAGCAGAATGCCTTTCGTTGAAGAATTGATGCGTAGCCGTTTTAGCAGAAGCTTGCTGGTAGACGAGGTCGCGTTACTGAAATAAATTCGTCAAATTGGGCAGGACAAATCCCGTGTGGTATCTGAGCATGGCTTCTCGCACTGTGGGTATTGGCAAAGTCCCTCTTTTGAAGTGGCGAATCCTCCTGACAATTTCCAGTGGAGGGGTCGCTCTTCCTGAGCTCGGCTCATGACTGTTGTATGGGAAAATCCTGTCTGGCCCATGCGTCATTGCGGAGCTGTTGTCGGAGGGCAGGGTCGATCTCCACGCAGTCGAGCCCAAGTGTTTGGAGGGATTTTGCAAAACCAGGATCGATAGCTTGAATGGCTCCCCTGTCATCATCCAAATTGCTTTTTTTTTTTTCTCCGGAGACCTTGCTCTCTTTGCTTCAGCTTCCTTTTGCTGCTTCTTCCGCAACTTGACTTGCTCAACCTCATTCTTCTCTTGTTCGGCCGTGTGCACATCTTATGGTGACCAAGACCACCCCAAACCCTAAACTCTAAACCCTGGGTCCCAAGCCTCTAGCTCTAAACCCCCAAAACCTTAAACCACGCAGCCAAACGCACCTTTGGAGGCTCCTGGCCCTCCTTGAGCCATTCTTGTGGCCAGCTTCCCTGCCGAGAGCGCAGTTTAGGGGCTTTCCCAGAGCCCCTAAGGCCTCCAATGAATGGAACCTTCCGAAAATGATCCCCATCACTACGTTGCGGAAACTAGGAAATCATTAAGGGGTTCCAGTTATTGGATTCTTGAACTGGTCTTGGTAGGTGCGCTTGAACCTGGGTTGCTGTTAAGGAACTTGAATGGAAAACACACGCTGGCACTTGAATTGGAAACCATACATCTCTTAGTACCCCAATGATGGAAAATCAAATGGACACGAAACTGGATAGTGAAATGGAGACCGGGTATGTAGGGGTTTCGGGAGCTTAAGTTCAATTGCCATATTGAGAAATTGTATTTACTATGCATCCATCTTACGGTCAGTTAATGTACGTGCCTTAACAGCAACCTTGCCAATGATGGGCTGCCTCTGAACATTCTGGGAATTCTACGAGGCATGTGCAAGGATGACAAGCCCGAAGCTCACAGCCACGGTGTGTAGTAGCCACTAAGTGTCGAAATCAGTGTCGTTGCTGCCGTGGTTGCTAGTCCTATAACATAATCGCAGGGAACTGGGCGGCTGTAGGATTTTGCTAGGGACGATTGAGGCCAAGACATGCCTTTCACCCACGGGAACCATGCACAATGTTCTGGACATCAGATTCCGCTGTCTGTGTTCGGAAACGGTTCGGAATTTTTTTACGCTTTGCGAGGTAAGTAGGTCACCTATGGCAATAAAAGCACGAATTAATGTGAGCTTGTCAGTTCGAAGGATGTGGAATAAACAGAAGGAAGGGGCCTTGTTCACGATTGCAAACGATAAGTTTCCTCACCCGAACTGGAGTTTCCCTGAGCACTGAGCAGTCGGGACACTGTTCCGTCTCCTGCAACGACTAGCATCAAGGATACAGAAGTTTTTGAAGCATCTCCTAAACGCACGGATGTTACAGTAACGTAGCTTGACAAAATTCTTGTTTGGGTGAGAGATGCGAACGCGATAAGTTTCTGCAAGTAGGAAAGTTTACATTCATTTAAGGTTTCTTAGAAAGGACCCTTCATCCCGTTACATTTTGACCAGGTAACCCCCGTCTTACCCTCATAAGCTACAGGGGTCCCCATTACAGCTCCCTCCTACCACCGCAAAAAGCGACCGGAAAAGAACGTGGAAAAAGAAATTGAACCCGTGGTTCCACGTAGGTCGACGTCTCGGTTCAGGGTTTGGGCTTATTTCTTGTTTGGCTAGGAAAAAGTGCGTATATAATCAACAAAAGCATTTTCAAGGCTACTTGAGGTATCCGGTACTATGATTATAAAAGGCACGCAAAGCTATCTAATTGGTAACTTTTACCCGATGAAAAACCATAGCACCAGTTTCTTTGTCATTTTAGATGTGATTCTCCCCATTATTGATATTTAATCACAAATGCCAAGCCCCAAACCCTGATCCCCAAACCCCGATCCCAAGAATTTTAGGCTTCTACAGTACTAGGCTAGACTTGGGGGCCATAGAGAAATCACAATGTTATGGCTTGATAGGGTTTGTATAGGAATCAGGAAGGGGAAAATTGAAATACATGTGAAACCTACCCGTGCCTTCCCGGTGCTTAAGGGAGAGCGTAGGAGTGGACCCCTATAATGATCCCTATATAACCCCCATGTATCCCAATAATGGTGCCTAGAATGATCTTCATGTAACCCGCATGTATCCCAATCATGGTACCTATATTCACTCCACCACGCCCTAAACCCTAACCCCTAAA
>CAJNIZ010046848.1:117310-128833 GCA_905231905.1 Symbiodinium pilosum | reverse complement strand
AGCAAAACTGCTGAGTCCCGGCAGCGTAGCTTGGATTAATTTTGTTGCGCCGATTGGTCTCGTGCCAGCCGCTGAAAACCTCAAGGTTTAGGGTTTGGGCTTTCGTGATTTTTCGCCTCCGGGTTGGCGGACTGAGCTGGAGGCTCTTAAATCCAGCCTGGCCGTCATGGTCCAGTGCGGATGCACGCCTAGCTAAAGCTATGCTCTATGGGGGTGCGGCCCGTTCCGCCGACCCTCTCCTTGGAAGCCCTGGATCCGTGTTCTTTGGGGATCTAAAATGATTTTTGAATTCATTTTTGAGGCTTGCCTCCCCGCTACGGAGGGTTTTGGGCAATTTTGTTCGGGCCAGCATCATGAGCATAATTCTCGCGGTACAGCCATTCCCAGGCAGGTATTGCTTCGATATGCCTGCTGTAGGGGCCAAAGCAATTACCTATGTCATGTTGGGGTTTGTTTGAAGTACCGCAGGCCATAGCTATGAAAGGAACCTAGGACCAAAACATTGGTAAGTGGTTGAGCTCTACATTATTCCTACATTACTACCGATACTCCTCCACTGTTGGACACCCGCCCGCATGAGAATTGCAATTAAGTTGTCAAGATGGGAGTTTCCCAGAAAGGGGGACCCTATGAACCCGAAGGCTAATACAGGGGTTCGTCAGGGGATTCGTGGGGTTCCTACTAGAAATTATGAAGCGTGCACGTCGAGAAATACCCAGACAGGAACATCCATGGCCTCAGCGCAAAAATCGGAGCTGACACCTACACATCCCCAGGAGTAGCATAACTCCCAAGACAGGATGCCTGTCTTACTGGTTCTTAATAGGGAATAATGGAAAATTCCTGTATGCTATATTCCCATATTCTCTACCAAGAACCACTAAAAAATACAAGCCCCCTGAACATCAAGAGCGTTGGAACTACTGCATTAGTGCAATAAATCAGAAAGTGTCAAGCTCGGAGCTGCTACGAAAGACTACTGGTTTAGGGTTTAGGGTTTTACTGCTTGGCCGCCTGCCTGAAATTGTCCGTGCCCCCTGAACCTGTGCGTTCCCCTTGGCTGGTTCCCTCTTGGGATATGGATATTCATGCTTTTGTTGGGTTTTCAGTCCAAGGAAAATGGCAAGATAATTCCAACAATGACTCACCTGTAAGTTTGAAAGGTACATCTCGCCCCACGCTTGCAACTTTAATTTTCCCTACCTTTATTAGTACCGGACCAACTCCCAAAAATAGGATCCTATGATTCTCAGATGACACTTGCAAGGTCTGAATTTCTCTTGTTGCGTCACCAAAGTCCTGCTATTATCAACATCACACCCTCACGAAACCGCACCACGATTTGCAATTGCTGCATTTTTCTTCCAGGAAACATTCCAAGTCCAGAAGAAAAAGCTAGGCCTCAGCTATGGGCTATACCCTAAATGACGGAGGACTCTGAGTTCAATTTACTGAACATGCCTGCAAATCCTAACCCTCGTGAGGATCGTATGTCATTCTCAAGAGTCTACTACACTCCACATGGAATCTCATGCTGACACCAGTCTACTACAGAAGTCATACAGCCTCCCAAACGCCCAAACTAAAATCGTCCACCGAAAACTCTGACTCTGAAGCCCCGAGTCCCGCAGGTACCATGAGAATGCCAAGTCATCTTCAGGTAGGTCTGGGACGCCCTGAGGCTTGGGCTGCTCTTGTTGAGATACATCTCGATGTTTTTTTTTAAACATTTTGGCTCTATATTGGGCTAAAGTGTTGATGAACATGTAAAAAGGGCATTCTTGTCCTCAAACCAATCTTCACGGCTTTTCAGGACTTTTCAATGTCAAAGGGAATAACGGGAATCCCAGTTCGGAATTTTGTGGACTATGTCGGGCTATAGAACCCACAAGAAATGGTTCATGTAGCTCCAGCATCATGTGGTCTTCACTCACTCTAAACACAAAACCCTATGTTTCTGTGGCCATGAGGCTGCGTGGTAGGATTTCGGGTCAACACTTCATCGCTGGCACAAGAAGACACAATTTCCATCTCCAAGAAAGAGGTATGAGTTATGGGGGTATTATAGGGGGATTCGGGGGATCAGAGGGGGATTATGGGTGCTTTTCGCCTTCAACGCTGCCCTGCAAGCAGTTCCATGTGGTGTTTCTTATTTTTAAATAGCAGGCCCCACATAAAGTGGTGCTTCGTTTTATGAGGCGCTCCCGAAGGACCTCCCAAGAAGAAATGTAGGAGATATAGGGGATTCATGGGCGGATCATAAGGGCATTACAGGGGGGAGTCGGTCTCTAGAAAGGAGACTGTGTGAAAAGACCCATATCCTGGCTTGAAACGGTGGAAGTCATGGAGACATGAGAGCTTGAAGCCCAAGCCCACTCAAAGAGGGAAAGCTAGATCCTTTCAGCATGCAGAAGTTTTCTCAGTGAATCTTACGCTTCTTTGAGAGTCCCTTAGTAGTTGAAAACAATAGTAATATTGAAAACTCGAAATTCAAAGCTCAAAACAAAGGCCCTTAACATGGGAAATGATGTCTCAATAATCTCTTTTGGTGGCCCTCGTAAGCCCCTAACATCCCCAAGGTCTGTGTGTGGCCTCTTTGCGAAGAAATTTCCACGCAGCTGGGCTCAATTGTGGTGGCAGGGAGCCCCACCGTAGGGGTCTATTTAGGGATCCCACTTTGGGGTTCCTAGACTAACGACCATAGTAGGTCAGGGTATAGAATGTGAAGCCTTATCTCTGGAAACTTCTGCTGATACCTCAAAATATTATAATCCTCATAATACAGACCTCCAAACAAGGGTCCGTCATGTGAGCCATAGTCTTAAAAACTCCTAGCAGATAGTAATTCCCCATTTTCACCGTTTTTAAAACCACCTTTGAAGAGTGTAGACTATAGCTCATGTCTTGCAAGTCCCAACCAAAGGTGCGCCTTCAAGGCCATGTAGACAGCCACCTTCGCAACCTTGCGGTCAGGCAAGAAGCCCAAAAAATGTGACTACAATCTATGTGTAGGGGTCTACACCATCCCGAAGAATTCGGTGGAGACTAAAAATCCTGACCCTGGGTTTCTTATACCTTAGGCATTATGGTACTATAGTATACTAAAATCAAGCAGGATTTTTAGTATCCACAGTATGACTCTACTTTGTGTAGGGGACTACCGTATCCTTCTTTAAATTTCTAGTCACATGCATCAGCTTTTCATAAACAAACTATGACTATACTCTATGTAGGGGTCTATCAAAGCCTTCTGTGATTTTTCCTCACATGCGCTACTCCCACTGTCCTTGTTCTTACCTAAGTCTGATCTGGATGACTCCTGCGACCTTACCGCTCAGGTGGCTCTTGCCCTTGAAGCATCCAGACCCTAATCAAGAAAGCATAAACCTTGAAATGCTTGTGGGCAGGGTTGAAGGGCTTGGGATTCTCTAGATCTTCGGGGGCTCAGCTGTCTCAGCATGGAAGCAGGATAGCTGGAGACCATTGATACGAAAAATCCTCCATAACCCTGAGTAACTGATACTTGGGTAATTCCGGAGTTATGGTACACGAAGGTCATGCAGGATTTTTAGCATCAACCGTAGTCTTGGTGCTTGTTCTTCTTTCTGTTCTAACAGGTATCACTTCCTTCCCCTCGCTCCCCGCTTACCCTCATTGTTGCCATGATGTTTATCATGGCGAGCGCTGTAGTCATTGTCTTTCCTGCTGCAGCTTCTTTGGGGCATTTGGGAAATACTTTTACTCCTCAACAACATCTTCAAGGACTTCAGGAAGATTTCTTGGAGTCGGCACTTGCATCCTGATAAACTTTCACTTGGCTAGAACTTCATGCTCCAAAACTATCTTGTCCTACGCAAACACCCCTCAAGCTGAAACTGTGTAAGTTGGTTCCCCAAAGTATAATGCCTCGGCCCACCAAAATATGTGGTAGTTTGCCTAAATGGGGGGACCCCAATATAGACCCCAAAATGGTACCCCTAATTTTGGGAAACCACCATATACCCTCTACCGTATGATGTAAGGAATCTAGAAGCATGAGGTTGGCAATCCTTTACTTCAACATGCCCCCAAATCCGTATCCCTGCAAACACTCAGACACGCCTAGTTTTTTTTCTCTTCGATTTGATTTGCACTTTTGAGGCGATAGAACCTATACCCTTAGCATTTTCCTATAACATGCTGAAGCACACGCCTATGCCGTTCGGTATTTCAGTCCTTAAGTGATCAACAAAAAAGCCTTGAAGACCGTAGAATGGGAGTTCCCGAGTTTGCATACTCAGACCAGGCTGGTTTTTAAAAATCCAGCATATCTGTCAGCTAAGGGCTTAGGGTTTAGTTTTTTGTCTTCAGGGTTAGGGTCTAGAATTTCAGGTGTCATGTACTGGGGACGGCCAAGCCCAATAACACACTTTTTTTTTTCGCTTCGGGGAATGGAGGATTCCCCTATGTGCTAAGTGAATATTGCTTTTCGGTCGTTGAAACCCAACATGAAAAACTATATCCAGCAAAAGGATGTAATCCCTAAACCCAAAACCCAAGCCCTACATGCGATTGGGGGGGAAGTTCACCCCGCTGACTCGAGTATCCACTGTATTCTGGCCTCAGTGCTCATGCCATGGAGATCCAACAGCCTAGAGGCAGTATCTGCTTAGGATTTGGGTTTAGGCTTTAGGCTTTAGAGTCAATTCTTTTGGGTTGACGGTTAAGGATTTACTGTTTAGGGCTTGGACTTCGAGGCTAGGAGAGCGAAGAGAACAGAGGCATAAGGGCTTTCACTTGGGTGATGAGCACAAAAATAGCACAGTATATCATAGTATACTAAAGTATATCATTATATCATAATACACTATAGTATAGTAGTATCTTCCATTAAGATATAGGGTTTATGCAATGGTTTTATGGGTGACAACAAGACTGCTATCAGGTGGGAGGTGTTGACCGGAGGCGGAGTTCAGGATCTTACTGCCTGAGAGGAGCCGAAGTTTGACTAGATTGCATTGCGCCTGTCTTGAACCTCCAAGTATGTACCTTTGAAGACAAACAAATGCCAGCATTATTTGCGCCCACCCGCAATATACTTCTCAGGAAGCAACTCTAGTATATTGGTCCTCTATATTGGCTTGTCTCTCCCAATGCAAGCCTGGAATTCCACGTGGCCCCGAAGCAATCCCAGGGGAACCCAAAAACCCGATGCCCTAAACTCAGCCCTAATCCAAAGACGCCTAAACCCTTAAACCCCAGACTGGCCTAGGCACAGGAACCTACAAGTAACGATACCTTTGAATCACTAACGGCCCCCAAAACTGTAGACCCTAAGGGTTTAGGGTTAACGGTTTGGGGTATAGGGTTTCGGGGTATCGGCCTCGCAAGTAGACTTCAGGGTTTAAGTCAAGGTTTTGGGGAGTCTGCTTTCCTTGATTCCTTGTGTTTATATACGTTCTGGCCGCGGAAGACACAAAGCTCCTCAAGATATTTATGTCACATGACACTGTCTGCATGGCGGATCCCTGTACATGGTGCGTACTTTTTTGGACCCCTCGTTCTTGAAATCTTTTGTTTATGGATCTGAGAAGAATTCACACTGGGGATATTTTTGCGTGGATCGCTTGTCGAGCGCTGTCTTGTAATTTCTTCTTTTAACGCTCCCAACTGCTCCAAGACTACCTGGCCCACATAAGATGGGCATCTTTTGCAAGAGCAGCACGAGCTGTTGTACATCTTGGATACTGCCCCCACTCAGTAACAGTTGGGTGATAGCTGTAACATAGTTCTATACAGATCTTAGAATTCCACCTCTGATGGATTGCTACTGGGTGGAGGCCGTACCTAGTGTACATCTTCCTTGGGTGGACCCCCCACATAGCAACAATGACTACAATGAATAGATAGAATCTATATGGGGTATCTCAGGATCCACAAGGTTGAGGAACTCATAAGGACATTGGCCCAATAATGGAAAATCAAAGGGAAACAACAATGAACAATGACATGGAAACTTATTTTCCATAAGGGTTCGGAAGGAAAACGGCTCGTTAAAATCTGAACCTCAGAATTTCGAAGGAAAAGCGCCTTGAGTTCCTATTCCTGCCAGCAACTCTGGGTCCTTACTAACAAATCCCGTAAACGAAGTCTCAATGTGAGGACATGCTTAAAAACTCCTACGCGATGATGTCAAAATACCAAATCCCTTTTGTACAGGAATGATCGGATTCCTGTTTTAGGACCGCCCCAAATTGCACCACGTGGGGTCTCAAAAGCAATTCCCAGCACGGGACTTTGGGTAGCGCAGAAACTTCTCCGTCAACGGAAAACCCTTATCCCGAAGTCCTCAAGCCCTTGAACCCACTGCACACTCTCAAACACACCAAAAAAATCCTGAGCCCGACATCCTGAAAAACCCCTAATCCTTAAACTCCAAGAAGCCCCTGAGCATCGCAAGCTCCTCAACCACCCCCCTAAGCCCTGAAATGTTGGTCCCTACCTCCCCTCCCTGATCCAGGGCGCAAAGGCACCATCTTGAAGTGCCTGGAACCAATTGAGTAATGATTTTTTTGGTGGTTGAACCTAGTAAGATAATATTCCTTATATAAAATACTATACCCCCAAAAAGAGGATAGAATCTTAATCTATAATGAGTACCATAGTATCCCCAAATAAAATACTACTCATTTGCTACGGCTGTAAGCCCCTCCCTGGTTCGGATTTAGGTTGCAGAGTTCCGGCTTAGGGTTTAAAGTCTCCAATGACTCCCCCACCCCTTAATACTAATCCCAACTCCAAAATGGTACCAACATATGTTCGGGATAATCTTGAAATGACTGGGAACCCGTGGCTAAGGTTGTACAGAGGGAACTGTACTTGGAGGCTCAGGTGCCCCAGTAACTTGGGTTTAGGGTTGAGGGTTTAGGGTAACTGGCTCCCTTTGGAGGGGTTTTCAGGCTGGTTTGTGGTTCATGGGACTTAGTAACTACTTCTAACTGGGCCTATGCTTTTACCTGCTACTTAGGGTAACTTATGTAAGGCTAGTTAAGAGGATTGCCTGTAAGAGTATAGGCCCAACTATAATCTAAGGTTGATACCATGGGCCCCCAGTATGGACCCCTAACCCTGGGACCCTCATATACATACTCTTTACCCTACATGTACCGTTAAGGGTCTAGAATCCCCTTTCATTCAAGGCCTAAGGTCCCATATTCGGGGCTATTCTTCGAACCTTAGATATAAATAGGTACTACGTTCCATGGACCTCCAAGTAGGGTGCACATAGGTGTGTATACATATACCTGTATATGTACATATGTATATATATAGACATAAATGTATTAGGTATGTCAAGACATGTACCCAGACCCCCTAAAGGATCCGAAAAATGGAACCCCTAACAATCCCCTGGTTTCCCCAATGTAGTAATGGGTTCATATTTGGGAATGTTCCATTTTTTGGATCTTTTAGGGGGTCTGGGTTAGGGGTATTTGAGAGCTAAGACACCCCAGGGTACAAGTCTTAAGGGTACATAGGGCTCAGGGTCCCAGGGACGCCAGGAATACTCAACTTTTAAGGGTTTGCGGGGGAGATATAGGGTTATGTAGGGCTTTAGTTTGGGGTTTAGGGGTTTAGGGATTTAAAGTCTTCGATCACAGGAATTGCACTTCTTCATGCATCCGCTCGGGAACTTGCTGGTAGGGCTTTTTAAGGATGCTCGAGGTTTTCGAGTGGTTTGGGTTTTCTAAGGTAGGTTTGGGGGCTCTATACACATTATGTCTTATGGGTTTCCAGGCATCATGCCAAGATTAAACGGAATTACACAGAACAACCTAGGTTTGGGGTCCTAGCTGGTCAAGGTTCCAGGGTTTGGGAACATAAAAGCAATTGCAGGAAACATGGCCCTGAGGATGCGATAGCAACCACAAACTGTATCAAGAAAGGAAGCCCAACCCTGTTGTGACAGTGCGGGATAAGGTCTGCATGTAAAAAATACAACCTTCACCAAACTCACAAGTCATTTACCATGATATATGCAACAATATGCAAATGGAAGTTTGACCAAAGGACGCCCTAAAACTAAAGAATCCTTAACAACAGTCCAACGGGCTGTAAACGCGTGCCGGGAGGCGCGGCAGAAATGTTGCGATGTCAAAATGACTGGCAGGCGGGGCATATTCTGCAGGGCGCGCCGTCAGGGAGGTCGGGCAGAAAGCAGGAAAAACAGGGAGAAAAATCCGGCAAACTGAGCTACCGCTGTGGTTTCCACGCACGCAGGCGTTTCAGCATGGGGGTTTGGACATGTTCACTAAGACGGACACACAGACACACCCACACACACAGAGACACGCACACAGGTCGTTTTTTCACAGCTTCAGCCAGGATGTTATTATGGCTCCGGCATGGATGCTCTTAATCGAACGTATTAAGAACATGGATGTTATTATGGCTCCGTCATGGATGCTCTTAATCGAACGTATTAAGAACACGGATGTTATTATGGCTCCGGCATGGATACTCTTAATTGAACGTATTAAGAACACGGATGTTATTATGGCTCGGGCATGGATGCTCTTAATCGAACGTATTCCCGCCCCCCCTCCCCCCCCTCTCCCCCCTTCTTCCCCTCTCCATCCCCCCTGCTTTTCCCGCCAAAATCCCGCAACATTTTTTTTTACGGATTCAAAACTGTGCACACGATTGTTTGGTCTGTGTGTTCTCGCATCTTGTTGGGCATCCGTTCCGTGGCTGACGTGTTTTACTTCCGCACTGGCTGTGGTGTCCAAGCGAGCGTCCAATTGCGCCGCGCGGCGCGTGCGCCGGGCCAGAGGCCAATGCACGGCGCGCGCGCGCGACGCGTTTTGGGCGGTAATCTTTACGATAGCGGTTAAAGTGTTTAGGGGCTAGGGGGGTTTGGTGTCTTAGTTTTGGGGAAGCTGCTTGCCACATCCCAAAACTCAACCCAAACAAAGGCATAGGCTTTGGGTAAGGCGTGTCTTTGCCCCTTCTACCGTTCCCCGCCCCTGGCGTCAGCCCCTCAATTTCGGACCACGTTACAGCTGATGTTGCCCAGCCCAACAGCTGCGGCTGCACGGCCAATCAACATCGGCACAATATATAGCATTTAGCTTTGAGATCTTCCTACCAAAAATTTCGGACAACGCAGCTGATGTTGCCCAGCCCAAGAGCTGCGGCTGCACAGTCGAATTTTTCTACCACTTTTCAAGCACCGCCTCGAAGGCCTGCTTTTGTTCCAAGGCAAGATGTTTTTTGGGAAGCTATGGGTGCGCATGCTTGGGCTTTGTTGGTTACAGGATCGAACCTGGTCCAGAACCTTGCAGGACCACAGCCATCCACGCGTCAAGGTCTCGATGTCGACCTGGGCCATGGGGATAAACGGCACCACGTGGTAGCACACTGACTGCTTTCAACCGCAGATGGCATGCGGGCACATGGAACATGCAGGAACCCCTCCATGACTTCATGGAGCCCACCAAGTCCATAAATCACCCTTTGCCTTTCCTGAAAGCGTTGCATGAAGGCCACAGTGGGCAGATATTGCAGTCCTAGGTCTTGCTGTCCAGGCCATACTGATTCAGGGTTTAAAGTTTAGGGGCATCTATCAGACTGAGGTTCCCCAGATATATCACAAAGTGCACTATAACTCCTGTAAAGAGGGTCCCCCAAAAAGATTCCACCCTAAACCCCTAAACCCCTAAACGCCTCAACCCCTAAACCCCTAAACCCCTAAACCCCAAGCCCTAAACCCTGAATCCTAAACCCCAAACCCTAAACTCTCGTGGTTAGCACCTCTAGTCCCCAGGCGTACGAAGCTCCCCATTTTTCGCGGGCTTTCCATGGAAGCAACTCCGCTGGCGGGTTTTGCCTGCCCCTTTCCAGCCAGGGCAGGCAAGCACGGAAACAGCGCGCTTGTGCAACGAAAACGTTGATAAATGTTGAGGCGGACCCTCTGCGGCATGCCCGTGGGGTGGCCACTCCAGCAGCGCAGGCGGGGCGCAAGCTCATTTACTAAGAGTATGTTCCACAAATTTGTGTCGTGATTTCCTTGTCCATGCCGTTGCTTCATCGCCTACCTTAAACCTGTTGCCCTGCACTTGCAGGGCCACCTTCGGCTGGACTCATGGGTGGCCGGTCACATCGGAAGCCCGTAGCCAAATATGTTGCTGTAGGAGCCCCACTGGCCCAGACCAGTCGGCTGTGGCCAGCGGAGACGAGGTGCACGCGTGCACCTCAGTTGGCCCCTAAACCCTCAACCCTAAAACCTAAACCCTATAGAATCCCTATGTAACCCCTATATACCGCTAATTTAGTCAGGGGCTCATATGGATAATTTGAGAAGCTCCCGTATGATCCTCTGTTGAATCTTGCAGAACCTCTGACGGATCCGTCGAGCCTGCCACATGCGCCACACGAGTATGTCACAGGTGCGCGTCACGAAAATTGAATGCCTCTGCCCCTCGGGCTTGAGTAGTCCCGCGCACAGCTCGCGAGCCTATCCGAGCGAGACGTGCGGCGTGCCAGCACGGACAAGCGCTTCCGTCTGGCAGGGCCGGTCAATTGAGGAAGTTTCAAGCTCATGGCCGCAAGATGCCTCAGCGCTGTCTCGCCCACCGAAGGGCAGGCTGCCTTCTAAGAGCTCGATCAGCAAGACTCCCAGTGAAAACCAATCCGCGCCCTGGCAGAAGTACCGTTGCAGCTTTTTCCAGCAGGAGAGTAAGCCAGCCCTACAGCCGCAGCCTTCCCGTGGCCCAGCCAGGTGTCATACACCTATTCATCAGTTTGCACTGCGACCCAAAAATCAAAAAATTCTCCCCAAGCAAACCTAAATACCTGGCAGCCCCAAATTAAATACTACATCTTCTCTTTATGATTCTCTTTATGACAAGTAAATCTTGACTTTTTGCCCCAGAGGCCTCAGCCCCAAAACCTAAACCCCTGAACCCTAAACCTCTTCGCCCCAATGGCTTAAGCCCCAAAACTATAATATTAAGCCAGGGCTTTAGGGTGTAGGGTTTAATTAAGGTTTTAGGAATTGGCACCAAGCCCACTAAAAAACCTGAGCCCTAAGCCCCTAAACCATAAATCCCTCAACCCTGAACCCCCAGACCCTTAGCCCTTCAACACCTTTCAGTGCTGACCTGATGCTCGAACTTTGCCTGGGCCCTTAGACTCTAAGGCTTAGAGTGCATGTGCAAGGCGGGTCAGCATGTGCATGGTGGGCGCCACTGGTCAAGTGGCGNNCCATGTTTGCAAAGTGGGCGCTGCTGGTCAAGCAGCGTCCATGTTGATGTTGTTAGTTTAGCCACCGGTCAAATGGCACATGCTTGCTAGTGTATGTTGATGTTGTTAGTTTAGCCACTGGTCAAGTGGTGCATGTTTGCTAATGTGTCATGTTTGCTACTGCATGTTGATACTTGTTAGTTTAGCCACTTGTCAAGCGGCACATGTTTGCTAATGTATTGCCACGTTTCATGAGTGTAAAACTGTTGCTGAAGCACATTATGTGCTTACTACAATTAT
>CAJNIZ010046848.1:105850-117273 GCA_905231905.1 Symbiodinium pilosum | reverse complement strand
GACGACAGTCTGACATCCTGTAAGATTTTGTTTCCCAATCTGAATATGCAGCAATGTCCTAGCATCCAGGACTTGTAGCAATTTGCACCTGGAGTAGGATTTTTTCAATGAAATCCAGCAACAAAACAGTCAGGATTTCAAGACATGCAATGCAAGCATGGGCAGGTTATTGGTTTGTATCATTCTGTCAGTTTGTTTTTTTTTGGTTTGAGTGCACATGAAAGTCCAACAATGAAGTTGTAATCTTTTTAATCTGTATCAGAGCTGCCAGAATTCTGCATGGAATTTCAATAGCACTATAACTTTGTGCAAGAGCATGTTGCCTGTCAGAGCTGGAAGCACCAGGGGAGCTTTGCCATCAAGGCGGGCAGCACACTATAACTTTGTTTGTGCAAGAGCATGTTGCCTGTCAGAGCTGGAAGCACCAGGGGAGCTTTGCCATCAAGGCGGGCAGCATTTGGTTTTTCAATTGCACTACAGCGTGTTGCCTGTCAGAGCTGGAAGCACAGGGGAGCTTTGCTATCAAGGCACGTGGCATTTGGTTTAGGGTGTGGGCTTTAGTGCTTGGGTGCAGGGTTCCGTTACTGCTTTAGGATTTTGGTTTCAGGCTTGGGTTGAACTTTTTGGGCTTCTAGGTTTAGGGTCAGTCGGATTTAAGCTTATCAGTGAGCCGTAAAGCACAAGGTGCGGGGGGCTGTTGTGCTTGCTGACAACAAACTCGAAATGCATTGCCCTTTCCCATGTCCATGCTGTCGTCACAAATGCTTCAAACCCTAAACCCGAACCCCCTAAAATCCAGTATTTTCTGTGGCCCTTAGGACGTAAGGTTCCCAGCCAGGTCTGCAACACAGCATGACGACCAGCTCTAGCAAGTCATAAAACATCAAACGCCAGCCCTAAACCTTAAACTCTAAACCCTAAACCGTCATGGCCATACCTAAACAGCGCCGCATATCTCAAGCCATGGTGATTCTACCAGCAGTGGCCAGTTCCTCAGCTCCATTGAATCACCAATCTCAGAAGTGCTGCCTGCATGGGGGCTACATGACTACATGCAGGGGCGTGCATAACAACACTGCATACCCAAAGGCATGGCGAATGTGATGTCCTTGGCAAGGTAAGTGAGGCTACCCAGACTTTGTGAACAGAAGCTAGTTTGTGCTCCCTACCTTGACGTGCCTCTCTTGCTGCTGCATAGAGCTGTACCGGTCACGGTGAACATGTCTCAGGCTGTCACCCCAGGCGGCACAAATGCGAAGGCTGGCCGACAGAGTTCCTAGCAAGCTTTCAGTCACAGTTGCATGTGCCCCCAAGGTATTATGCAAGTTCCTTGTGCAGCGTTTAGTCATGTTACATTGCCAGCTTCTGTTTTCCGCGGACCAATCCAACTCTGGGCGCTGAGACATCATGCATTGGTCCTGCACTAAGCCTTGCTCTTACTACCTTAAACCTAATCGCTTTATTCCTAGGTCAACGGTATATCCTTAACAAACTTTCAACATCAGACCTTAAAACTTAAACTCTAAACCTCTAAACCCCTAAGCTGTAAACCGCTGAAAGCTAAATTTGAATAAACTACCTTGAAACGTCTGCAGGTCTGCAGGTCTGCAAGTCTGAAAGTCTGCTAACCTAAGTTCTAGACGCTCAAGCAGGCTCACTTTCGTTTGGCAGCTTTTGCTGCAGCGGGTCTTGCATGAAAGACAAAAGGAAGTAATGCTTGCTGCGTTTTGAAAAGCAGTTTCATGAGAACGAAACCAACTTAAAGTCAACAGAGAGAACATGCATAAATTACAACCGTCTACCTGCCAGCGGACACTCCCTGCCTGATGGGTTCTGCAGTGATCGCTTGCCCTGAAGCTCGCCCTGCCTCCGTATGCCCAGACCACACAAGAATTCAACCAATAGGCTTTATTTTGCATCTGGCCTCTAGCCTTGCGATGGTGACATCCTTTGTTTGCAGATCTTCTTGGGCTGCTTGCAAGCGCGGAAACAGGGGGGGCAGGGGGGTGGGCTTGGGATTAAGAACACGGATGTTATTATGGCTGGGGCATGGATGCTCTTAATCGAACGTATTAAGAAGAGGGATGTTACTATGGCTGGGGCATGGATGCTCTTAATCGAACGTATTAAGAACACGGATGTTATTATGGCTTCGGCATGCTTACGGTCTTGCCATGAATGCTGAGGGATTCACGCCATGCGCGGTGGCAGCAACATTTTTGAGCCCTCGACGGCTCCCAAGTGCTGTTCGTGCCACACAGGCCAGTCCCGATGGGCTTGGGCGGGAACGCATTTTTTTGCGCGTTTACAGGCCGTTGGTGCCCTTAACAAAGATCTCCATAATTGCCTAGTGATAGTTTCTGACACTAGGGACCCTCTTTATCTGCCTCATCTTAAAGGTCCAAAGGCTTCACTTCGAGAAATGCCCCTAACAGTCCCGGGATGAAATAGTACAGGGGCTTGCATTAATTACCAACAATAACCTTTTGAGGTCTGTTTAGGGGTTGGGCGTAGGGTTAATGGACAGGACACTGCCCCAACAACATAGAATCAAATGGAAGAAGACATGGAAAACGTCATGGAAGCTGGGCTGTTGCAAGCATTTATAAGGATTCTGTAATGTGAGTAAATATAAGTCACTACAAGCTGAGGGCATTTGAGGTCTCTCATACGATAATTATCCTCCAGCAGTAGACGGGTCTGCCAATCTATGCCGATGGCATCCTTGTAGAAGATCGCGGCGGCTTCCAAGTCAAAACTAGACTTACACAAGGTGATTCTTCTGGCAGGTTTGGCAGAGGGTCGTACTGGCAACCATGGATATCAGCGTCGGGCCAAGATGGCGGGCCAGCAGATTCCCATCCAACAACTGTCGAACATAGCTAGCAGATCTGAGAACCTGAGATTGCAGGCCTTGTCGATGATCATGTCTCCGGGGTTGGCACGGAGATCCTCTGCTGCTGGCAAACAGCCATCTGTGCCCACTCCTCAACAACATAAGGGTGGAGAAGGTTGGCGTCAACAGCACGATTCTCGAACGGGCCTGTTGTGCTCTTTCAAAAGGCTGAGGATTTTCGCGGCGATAAATGCACCTCACGACCGCTCGCATGCTGCTTTGCCTTCGTCCGTCAGCTCTGCCGGCAGGGGAATGATCTTCCCAGATCCCCTAAAGGATCCAAAACATGGAGCCCTTCCAAATATGAACCCATTCACTACATTTGGGAAACTAAGGGACTGTTAGGGGGTTCCATTTTTTCGATCCTTTAGGGGGTTTGGATTTCGGACGTTGTTAAAGGACCTTTCTGCATACGTGGCTGTAGTGGGATGCGCTCTGATAAGTGAGTAGACCTCCGACAGAGCATCCGGTGTGGGCACACCTACGGGGGAGACTAAAAATCCTGCATGACCNNATGACCCTAAGTACCTTATACATTGGGAATTAGGGTACTATAGTATATTGAGGTCATGCAGGATTTTTAGTATCAACAGTATTAGCCTTTCCGTGATTAGAGCTATGAACTGCTTCGCGCATGCCTTGGGCGCATCCTTGTTTTCAGGTATCATTCTCATGAGTCCTGCGTCTTGTCTTCTGATCCTGTCCATCCTTAGCCCCAAAAATAGACTCCTAATTGCTGGAAGCCCTCATCAAATCCCTACAAACGGCCATTTGAATCTCAATTTCCATTCATGTGACATCTGTTGCTCCATTATTGAGGTCCAACATGCTTGCCAAACTTGTAGCGGCCGTACTTCTGAAATAGTAGTTTCCATTTTGTTTTAAATATGTCCCCAGTATAGCCTTAATACTACCCCAATGGGTACCTATATACCATGTTGTAACCCTAAACTCTGAGCTGTGTTGGTGGAGCCAGAGCTGTACGTGTATTGACGTACTTGAAGTCATTCCCGTAGCCGGGCCTACAACACCATTTAAAATCGCTGCTAGCTTCCTCATATGAGCTACAGTCAATCTTACCCAGAGAATTAATGGAAAAGGGGTCCTCATTTAAGAATACTTAGGGACTCTACTAAATTACAGGGGGGACCCGTATGTCCTTTAGTAAGGGTCGACAGTAGCCCATTTGAACTACAATCTAAACTCCTAGTATCTCCCTTAACAAGCCCTACAATAGTTCCCTGTTTAATCCCCTATATCACCACTTTTCAGGAGTCTCGACTGTAGCTCAAATGGGCTATCCCAACTGTAGGTCAGATGTGATCCCATTTGCAAGTAGATACCAAGTCTTGCGAGCCCTAAACCCCAAATCCTTAAATTCTCCAGCCCTGAACCTTAAATCAAGCTGAATCCCTGAATCCCTCAGCCTTCAATTCCTGAGTTGATCACTATATCTAGGCCCAAACTCCCTAAAAGGCTCGTCTAAACCCCATAATCCTGAATCCCTACATCTTTAAACCCAGTAGCAAACGTCCATTATTCAGGGTTTCTGGTTCCCAGACCCCCTAAATGATCCAACAAATGAAACCCCTAGTTCCCCAATGTAGTAATGGGTTCATATTGGGGGGGTTCCATTTTTTGGATCCTTTTGGGTTTCTGGTTCAGGCCTCCGCAAAAAGGTGCGATGCTCCTTCAAGCTTGTCCATGAAAACCTCCAGGCTTGGGTTTGGGGTTTAGGGTTTAGGGTTCGGGTGATTGCATTTTGACATAGGTTGCCTATGAGGTACTCAGAGGGAATTGAGGGTTCAGGATTTGGGGTTGTTGATTTAGGTTTCGGGATCTAGGGTTGCGGAATTTAGGGTCGATAAGGTTGAGGCCGCTTGACATCTGAAAAGGTCTGTTCTTGTTGCAATACATATCCACACTAAAGAACTACCAGGATTACTCTTTCTGGGATATCTATGGGGTTCGGATTCTGCCGCGCAACCACTTCGTAACCCTGGTCAGACATTTTACTAAGTTGAGAGGAGAAGAGCAAGCGCGAAGAAAAGGAGGACCCCCCACCCTGCAATAGTGGTACACTAGGAAATAGATGAGGACCCTAAAATAATCCTTACTATTCATTCTAATCACTATTACTAGGTGGGGGGTCCACCAAAGGTATGCAGCTATCCTTAATCACACCATCGACTCACATGAGCCAGTCTAAACTCCTAGTATCCCCATTAATGCCCGCTCCACTCCTTTCCTATATAATCCCCTATATATCCCTCTTCGAGAAGTTTAGACTATAGCTCATATGGACCTTGTGGCAAAAAACGTGCAGAGAGAGTCTGCTGCCTGTTCAAGATAACTTACTCTTTCCCGAGGTGAAGTGGAGAGGTGAACATGCGCAATAGAACAGAATATTTATGGACATAGTATATATATATGTATACATGTATCCCAATCTCCTGTAAGCACCAGTAAAACCAAGAGTCTCTTGAACACGTCTCTCCTCTTTCTCTCTCTCTCTCTCTCTCTCTCTCTTATCCCCTCAGCCCTAAATTATGGAAATTCCCCTACCCAAGATAGACCCCAAATAAGCTATTATAGTCGAATTCCTAGCGTTTCTCTTAATAACACCTATAATAAAAAAAACCCTATTTAATCCCTTATACAATCCCTTTCAAGAGTTTAGACTATGACTCCAAATAAGGCCTCGTTAGGGCTTGCCTTATTTGGGGAGGGGGTGTAACGGGGGTTGATAATCAAACCCTACCCTCGTCCCCAGGGTCTATATGAGCTATAGTCTAAACTCCTAGTATCCCCCTTAGTAACCCGCATAGTAGTCCAATGTATATTCCACTGTAAGGAGTTTAGACTATAACTCATCTAGTGCTTAAGGGTTTAGGGCTTAAGGTTAAGGGTTTAGGGTAATAACCTCTAAATTAATCACATGAATCATAAATTTGTAGCAGTAAGAGGAATGGTAACACTAGACATAAGGCTGATAGTAGAAGACTGCTTTGCTTTCAAACAACCCTACACCTGCAAAAGGCAAATCATGTCTCATCCCAATTGAGGGTTCACCATCCTGGTATTTCTTTCCTCAGTTAAGATATGGTCTAAACTCCTAGTATCCCTCTTAATAACCCCTATAGTAGGCCCCTATATAATCCCTTATAGAACCCCCCTTTAAGGAGTTTAGACTACAGCTCAGTTGAAGTAAGCATACCGCAGCAGCTTAAAGGTCACATGGCTCAACATGGATGTCTAGACGTTGACTCTTTGTGAATCTCCTTGCTGATCCTCAAAAAATGATTTCGACTGCATTTTTGGAGGTTCTAAGAAGCATTTTTTTTTTGTCCACCTTTAGATTTCAGGATTGTGCCGAGAGGCTTCATTTGCTTGGCTAAAGCTCTGAAACTCTCCATCCAGCAAACTTGACGTCAAGCTGAGAGTAACTTCGAACCACTGCTCCTGCGACTCGATCTCACATATGCTAGATAGAAAGATGACATCTGGGGAAAGGAGTGTGTCATGAGACAACCCATGAAATACCTCATCCCCAATGCCCACATAGCCTTCACGTCTTCGCCAGACATCTTCGCTTCCTGCTGATCCTCCTGATCACAGGACATGGTCCATGTACAGGCTAAGCAGGCGCTTATACAAGCAAGTCGGGAGAGCCTGACCATCCTTTATCCCCAAGACCACCTATAAACCCCAAAACATGACAACACTGACACGTCTAACACCTTAACCCTAAGTTCTGTATCGTAACAAATGCTTTTCATCTCCTATTCCACTAGTCATGGGAAAACAAATGAAACTCGGCATGATATGAAGCAGTAGCTGCAGAACACTACACATTAGGTCAGTCCCCCCTATAGTAATCATCTCTAGACATGGAGTCAGTAAGGCATTAATATAACTACAAAACCCTTGGCCCCAATTATCTACACGCTAAACCCCTAACCCCAACCCCAAAGCCCTCAAGCCTCTGCGGCAGGTAAAGCCTCCTCTGTTGCCACGGGTTCCTCGGTACCCACGGGTGGCAGTGCCCCAAAGGCCGCACCTGGGCGTGACCCGCAAGCTGAACGAACTCACGAACGCGTTCGTGAAGAGTTCATGAAGGAGTTAGCTAATAAGCAACATAGATCTTACAGGAATGAGTTATTTCCCGAACGAACCTCTTAACTCGTTAGTTGAAGATTTATTGCAGCAAAATGCTTACTTCAAGCATTCTTCCATCCATCAAGAAACTACTTAAGTATAAGTACTCTTCTTCTTGCGACCACTATTTGTCTTGTCAGCTGCTGGGGTTCGCGGCTTGGCAGTTCATGGTTTGCAAACTTGTGACATAACGGTCGAGCACATCTGTCATATGGTGGGGTTGGTTGTCCAAAATTTTGGCTCCTGTTAGGGTGTCACAAATATCACAAGGCCATATGAGGGAGCATGTTTGACAAGCTACCACACGTAGCTCAAGCGCTCTTGTAAAACACACTTGTCACTGTTAATTACTGTTACGTAGTATGGTACATGAAATTGCGACTACAAAGACACCCTGTGTCCTGTGGTCTTCATTCTCATGTCTAGAACTATCGAAAATGCTGCTTCTTCAAGACCATAACTCGATGGCAAGCCTAAAATGCAGCTGATGGCCAAAAGCCTGCATCACTGAGCTGTCCAATGACAATAGCCACCGGCATTTAATTTAGGATGCTAAGAATGCTGCAGCGTTTCCTACATCAATGGCAATATGCATACTTCAAAGCCTGGGAGCATTCCCTGGCCCTGAATCCACAAACGTAAGCCTTGCTATCGTTGAAGCTAGTGTGGAGGTGCGTACCCCACAACAACCCTTCTGTAATCCCAATGTATTTATTGCACCTAGATTCCCTTCCCATTGCCCGTAAGCACCAGCAAATAAACCCTAAAGGCTATGCTTAGGTGCTTGTGTTGCAGACCTTTAATCATCAGAGCTCGAACAATGTGAGCCTCTCAGCATAAAGCTCTTCTTTAGGGACCTTAGGGATATATGGGGATGACAAGCAGATTCGGGCGTCCTACTTACCGGTTTCGATTTGTAAGCACCGTTCTGACCACACTCCACATGCGTGTGTTCAATCAAAACTTTTAGCCTCGTGAGAACTACTGCAGCTAGCGCTCCTGCCAATGCCGCATCACTACCGCTAACTACACTTACTCATTTTTCAACCTTCAATGCTGCTGAGCAAGAATATTGCTGGGACCTCAGAGCATTTCTGCTGTCGTTCCTGGTAGGCTAGTAAACAGATATGACTTGTCTAGACTTGAGCAGTGCTCTTCGATGCATCTGTAAAAAAACGGTTTTGGTAACTCCAATCCCCCAAACTAGGACCCTATGACCATCATGTGCTGGCTATAGGGTCCTAATTTTGGGGGTTGGGGTTACCGCAACCCCCTTATCATTCTAGATGGTCTCTTCCTCAACTCTTCTACTCTGAGCTCATCAGCTAAGATGCTCTGCTTTGATGGTCAACGGCAAGATGCATGCTGGCAGCAGGCCTTACTTACCACCATCAAGATTATGAATCGAAAACTTGGCTGCGTGCAGAACTCATGTTGCCCATACATGCCCAGCACACAAAAACGTCTGTTGTGAGAGCCTCTGAAATAGGGTTCAGGGTTTGCAGACATCCCTTCATCAGTCACTGAACCTTGCTGAACCTTGCTTTTTACATTGCAAGACCCAAGCCACCTCAACACTTCTCCCGGCTATTCTCATTATTTTGCTCAGATGATGACCCCGTAACAATCGTAAAGCAACATGTCGGATCTTTCCTAGCGGCCAGAGAACTGGATTAAAACTCATCAGTACCGGTGCTCCAGATGTGCAGCGAGCACCCCAATAGACACTACAACGGATACTGAGAGTCTGGTATGACCCTAATACCTTACATCTTGGAAATTGTGGTATTCTCGTATGCTCAGGTCACGCAGGATTTTGAATATCAACAGCTGAGGTCACGCAGGATTTTGAATATCAAAAGCATTACCGGGCAATTCACGCTTTTTATCCTAAGCCCGGGCCCTAAACCCCAAGCCCTAAGCCCTAAACGTGTGCAACAAGGGCGGGGCTCATGGTGATGTAGCTTTTGTCAAGGCCTGACAAATGAGTTCTTTTCGAAGGGTCCCTGAGTGACCTTGAGGATGTATGGGCAATATTCGGACGCCTTTTCGTGGGGACTCTGAGTCTGTTTCCTGACGTAAATGCAGTAAGCTTAGCCCTGCACCCACCCAAACTTTAAATCCCAAAGCCCGCCCCAAAGTCTACACCCAAAATCCTTAACCCCAAATTCCAAACCCTCAACCATGCAGCCCTAGACCCTAAACCCTAAGGTCATGGGTTCCCTTCCGCAATCTCTGTCTGATTTCGCTAGTGTCCCAGGAGTTGACGTCCGCGGGGGAGCATTTCAGGTTGTGGCCGGCTATGTTTGAAAGATTCTAGGGCTCAGGGTTTAGGGTTTATGTGTTAAGGGCTTTTTGGATTTAGGGTTTAAGGTTTCAGGGTTTGATGGTGTAGAGTTTATGGGTTTAGGGTTGAGGAGTGTCGGGTTCAGGGATAAGGGTTACCCTACAGAGGCCCAAGTTTTTGTGGGGCCCTATAACACTCCCCTGTATACCCCCCTTCAGGAGTTTAGTCTATCTGTTTGGGTGAAAGGTACCACATCTTTAGTTGCATGTAGCCTTTATGCTCCCTTGAGCGACATTCCCTTTGAGGTCCTGAGGGTCCTTATCTTGGCTACCCACGAGACATTCCGGTATAGGACCGGAAACCTGAGCCCTTAAACCCTAAACCCTTATAACCCCCTATATAATAACATAACCCCCTTTAAGGAGCTTACAACCCTAAACCCTTATAACCCCTATATAATAACATAACCCCCTTTAAAGAGCTTACAGGTCTCCCAGATCTACCTTTTCAGTGTACTTGAGGCTCGATTTGCGAGGCCAAGGTTCAAGAAACCCTGTATCGGGCCTTGGCATAAGAGGGTAGCATTACTCTAGGAATGGGCCTTAGGGTTCAGGGTTTGAGGTTTAGGGGTTTGGGGTTTAGGAAAAGGCTTTAGGGCTCCTGCTTTGTAGAATGAGCCGACTATTCGTAGGTGTATATGTGGAGGATCCGAGTCAACAGAAGCGCCCTTTCGCTCCTCCTGAAGTTTTTGTGTCCTTCCGGCACTTTCTATTGGATCTCGGTAAGACACAATAACATATCATCTTCAAGACGTCTCCAGCCATCCACTGAGGGCGGATGGGGGGAGGCCTCAAAATAAATTTAGTGCGCGCCAAAAAATCCCCTCCCGCAACACCTCTGAACCTGCTCCTGCATGATGGGAAGCATAGAATGCATTTTGAATTATTTCTGCACTACGGGAGCGCACGGTCCTTCAATGTGCAGACTTTCAAAAGCAAACGCCAAGCCTAAACCCTGAACCTTACATCCTGAACTCCTACTCATTAACGAAGATGCCCAAAGCCCAGGAATGGCTACCAGAAATCCCAAATACTAGACCGCACCCTACAAACCCCTAAGTGCACAAACCACAACCTTGAACACAGACCTCCACCCGTAAACCCCAAAACTCCCAAGACTAAACAACTCTTCCCGGACACTCAGACCCTGAATATTCTTATATATGACCCTATACAACCGCCATATGGCAGTTGTTCAAAATATCGTCAACAAAATAACCATAAGGTAGGTTCCGGTTTTGGTAAGGAGCCCCCCTTCAGGAAGTGTATTCCCAATGGACTGTCTTTTACAAGGACTTGTAGAATAACTGAGAACCCTAATCCCAAAACCTCAATCCTTCAACCCTTAACCGAAATCCCCAACATAGGGACGCGTATGATATTGAATTTAGGGAATACCTATACAGTACCTATATAACCCTAAATTCTCATTTCATCTTCCATTTGATTCTCCATGAGAATTCCTCTCCCATCATCATGACTTTCGGTGCATATATTATAACCCCGACATAAACCCGTACTCACAGGTTCGTGGGACTTAGTAACCAATAACTGGTGTTTATTCTTATTTGTACTCGAGGTAATCAACATAAGCTCAGTTAAGGGGATTATATGTAAGGCTTTTTTCTCCAATTTACATTCATTTTTAAGTCCGATAAACCTTCAAATAAAGGAACGCCTACCCAGACCCCTGGAGGATCTAGAAAGTAGATCCCCCAATATGGTAGCCTATACAATTCTTGGGTTATTCCTGAAAACCCTTAAGTTCAAGGTTGAACCTATGGACCCCTAGTATGGGCCCATAACCCCGGGATCCTTATGTACCTACTATATACGCTATATGCACCCGTAAGGGTCACCTGGATCCCCCTAAAAGGCCTAAGGGCCCATATGAGCTGTATTCTAAACTCCTAGTATCCCCCTTAATAACCCCTATAGTAGTACCTGATATGATCCCCTATACAACCCCTCCTTAAGGAGTTTAGACTATAGCTCATATAGGCCCCTTCCAAAAACGACGCAA
>CAJNIZ010046848.1:87005-105750 GCA_905231905.1 Symbiodinium pilosum | reverse complement strand
GATCCTTTGGGGGGTCTGGGTAATTCAACTCTTCCCTAAACCCTAAACCCTAAACCCTGAACCCTAAACCCTAAACCCTAAACCCTAAACCCTAAACCCAACCCCCAGCCTCGGTGTTCCATCTCGGCCAGGAAATAATCCACCCAGGCCTGAAGGCCGGAGGTCAAGGTTCAGGGAGTAGAGATTGGAATTTGGGGTTTTAGGAGTTGAGGGTTTTGGGATTGGGGTTTGGGGTTTAGGGCCTAGGGATTCAGGCGTGGAGGAGTTTGGGAGTTCACGGTTTTGGGAGTAGGGTTTAGAATCTTGGCTTTTGGTTTGGGTCTAGGGATTTAGGGGTTTAGTAATTCCGATTTTGGGGTTTAGGCTTCAGGGTCTAAGGATTTAAGGGCCCAGGGGTTTTGGAGTTCAGGGTTTTGGGATTGGGGTTTAAGCTTTCGGGTCTACGGATTAAGGGGGTCGTGGCAGCACTGCAGGAAGGGGGCACTTGCTTCGAGCTGGGGCGGAATGTTGTGGTCAGCCTTCTCCAGGTCCGTGAAGCTTTCAATCTCCTCCAACTCAGCTGCGGCAGCATCTGCCTCAGCGCGCTCCGCTCGATCCTGCTCTGCTTGCACAGAGCTGGCCCTCTGCAGAAAGGCCTTCCATCGCAATGCATGGTCCGCATGGTTGGAAGCTTCGGGGTTGCTTCTGTTTGCCGCGCCGTAGCTTTCCACAGCTCCGTGCACCATCTCTTATATCATTTTGTCCAAGGACTGTCAACTTCGTGCTCTGGACTTGCAGGCTCCTTGAAATTGGCAAAGTGACAGCCCAAAAGTCCGTTTTGACTATAAATCCACCTAAGCCGTACCTAGACCTTAGACCCCAGCCACGTTGCTTTAAAAGGCGTGGCACAAGTAGCTGCGCTCGCACGGATGGAGAGCCAGAGCGCTTGCGCTTTCCCTCTACTGCATTTTCTTGCTTAGACAATGATATATCGCAGCCAACTGCAAATCTCACATGCGCAACTGTAAAGCTGTGCGACGTCTCTGCTGGCCTGCAAAGGCCCTCACCACAATTTGTGGATGCCTAGCTCAGGTCCAAGGCCCTCGTGGCACAAGGGGTACTCGGTTCGAAACGCTTCGATGTCTACGTCGTCCTTTGCCAGCTGATCCGCCGCTTCCTCGACTCCTAGGAATGTAAATCTTCTAGATCGTACTCAGTGATGGCCTGTACTCGTGCCCCAATCACCCCTGTACTAAACTCCCATCTGTCATCTATCATCCACCTGCTGTTTTTGACCATGGTTCAGGGTTGTGGGCTTTAGGATCCAGTGTTTAGTGTTAAGGGTTTTAGGTCACGGGTTTAGGGTTACGGGCTTCCATTTCGTTTCTGATTTGCTTTTCCATTTGACTTGCCAGTCCTTACTAAGAACCAACACGAAGTTTTCTCACCTTGGACCCAAAACCCCAAAACCTTCAAACAAGGCTGACAAGGCCTGTCGCGTCGATCCACGTCCCCAAACACACTCAAAACACCCTGCGGGGGCTTTGCTAACGCTCATTAAGCTTTTGCATCTCAACACCTCATGTGAGTAGTGGCTTTTTTGTTAAAACCAGTGAGATGATATTCCTTATATAAAATGCTATACCCCAAAAGGAGGATAGAATCTTACTCTATATTGGGTACCATGGTATCCCCAAAAAGATACCACTCATATGGAGTTCCCTTGCTGCATTCCGGACCAGGCCCACTAGAAGCCTGAAGGCACGTACCGGTACAGAGAAAGCCTGAGAATCAAGAACGACCCAAGATTTGCTGGTGCTGAATTGTGGTTAGTGGGGAATAAGAGACCCGTAGATAATATATTCCCATATTCCCAGCTACCACCAAGTAAGTTGAGGGTGGTTGTGGGGCTTTGGATATCGAGAAGAATCTCTAAGCCATTGCTTGTGAAGGCGCGGTTGAGGGTCTGGGGTCCCTATCCCCACTCCCCCACGTGCCGTCCAGCACTAGCAAGTAAAATCTTGCTGAGAGAAGCGCTTGTTGCTCGCACTTCTTGCAAACGCTCACCTTGGAAGCAAGCGTGAATCAAAATAATCTGGAGGCTCGAAAATATTGCCTGTGAAATTCCGAATTTGAAGCCTGAGAATGCCTGTGTAATCCCCCACAAGCCCTGGAATCAATATTTGCCATACAAGTACTGGACATGGGTTCCTATTATTGGACATGGGTTCCTATTAGCTTGTAAGTTGGGGACTATACTGGGTTGCTGTCAAGGAACTTAATCTAAATCGCTATAATACCGAAACCCTGTTATTTACCATATACCCATAATATGGTAACTTAACTTGATTTTCTTAACAGCTGCCCAGCAAAGGTGTGCCTGGGTTTAGAATTTAGAGTGGTAAGCTGTTCGAGAAACCACAAACTGCTACTACTGCCTCAGCCAGAAGCACTCTCAATGCTTCTGCTCTGATAGCAAAATGATGCTGCTACTACTGCTACTACTACTGCTGCTGCCGCTGCTACTGCTGCTGCTGCTACTGCTGCTACTGCTACTACTACTACTACTACTACTACCACTACTACCACTACTACGACTACTACACCTACGGAGCGTCATGATAGTCAGCTGAGAATCATGATCCCGTGAATTGTTACGAGAACCGGCCAGAATTCCTGGGTAGTATGGTGTGCAACTAAGATGCTCACGAGTTTCATATACCACCCCATACAGATAAAAGCCTGCACACATGATAGTTCCATATACCTATACACACCCTAGTACAGCCTACGTATGAGCTATAGTCTAAACTCCTAGTATCCTCCTATAAAGCTCCCTTATATACTCCCCTTAAAGAGTTTGGAATGTTGTAGCACCACTGCTGAACCGTAACCCTAAATCCTAAACGTACCAACATTGCGTGCTTCTAGTCAATCAGGAATGAAGAAATCTACTCTTACAAGAATCCATAGCCATCCCCATACTTAGGCTTCGGGTTTGGGGTTTAGGGTCCCCAGAATTAAACGGACATATACATATAGGGTTAAATTCCCAAAAGAAAATGGAAGTTATTATTCAGAGTTTAAGGTTTAGGGCTGAACAAATGCACCAAGAAGCCTTAAACCTTCTGTAGGCCAGGAATGGACGGGATCTGGGCTTAGGTAACCACCTGAACCTTTTTACGTAATGGCTAGCAATATATAGCTCTGGCAAATCCTTAAACAAGTCCTACATCATGTGTGGACGCTCACAAGGAGCATGACTACCATGATCCCTCATGGCCACAGTGAGTAGGTGGCCCTCTTACCTGCATAATCTCCTCCCCTGATATTAAAATCCCCCCACTCTTCAAATATGAAATATTCCCATCGTGGTGTAGTACAATATTTTGGGAACATCGAAGATAAGGGGGTTTGGGGAGCTTTGATTACAAGGCACGGGTGTATTATTGGGTTGTTTTCAAAATATGGGCACTTAACTACAGATCGTATTACGGCACCTGATATTTAGGGGTAACTGGGGACCCTAATTCTGGGCACTAAGCTATTAGGGGAGGGATTAGGGGACTCCCATGGAAGCCAGAGCAAAATAGGCATCGCATTTCAGTCCTATGCACTGTGCAGAGTGATCCGACTATCCCCTAAACCTTAGACCCTAAACCCTAAGTGCTAAACTTTCGTCTGACGGAATCCTTCCAATTTTCTTGTAGGGCTTGGGATTTTAAGGTTTTAGGGTTTAGCAGTCTGGGGGTTGATCATAGGCAATCCGGAACCCTTCCATTTTTTTGGTTTCTGACTATTTTTCAGCTCTTGTTTGAGGTGTTTTGAGAAGCAATAGCTGAAAACACGAAACTCTGCCCCAGGCCAGACACCCCAGAGCCCAATCCACGCCTCGAGTCCCCAGTCCCTCGGTGATCCTTGGGTAAACCCACTTATAATACCATTGTCTTCCAGGGATAAAGGCCAATATTGTGGTTCCTTTAAGTGAGGTATGGGTTTTATGTTGGGTTTGGGATTGAGGGTGGGGTTTGTGGTAGAACAAGGATGATAAGAGCCACTTTGACCAAATCCCGTGCTGTAGGAGCCTACCAAAATATGTAACAATATGACTCTGAACCCTATTTGACATACCCTATACTACAAGTGTACAAGGAATCTGAGACTATCATGGTGCTCACTATTTATCATTTGAGCTATAATCGAAAGTCCTAGTATCCCTATAATAGTCTCCTATGTAATCCTCTAAATAACCCCTTTAAGAAGGTTAGACTACAACCCTAGACCCTAAACCCTAAACTCAACCCTAAACCCCAAACCCAACCCTAAACCCATTTAGGGCCCCTCCAGTATCGCCAGCCCTGTTCCCAAGGCAGCGGACCAAGCTGTTGAAGATGATATCGCTGGCGACAATGTCCTTTAGGGTTGTTGGCTTCCCACAAAAAATGAGTGCCTAAACCCTAAACCCTAAACAGTTTAGGGTTGGGTTTAGGGTTTAGGGTTTAGGGGTAAGGATCAAAGTTCCAACAAGGTGTTTGAACCACAGTCTAGTGCTTAGAGTTATCCTAGACTTTCATGCTGGAGGTCGCAAAATTGGAATCCCCTGAGGGAAATACAGCTCGGGTTTGTGTTAACGGCTCCCTCCAAGGAGTCCGCAAGCTCACCACAGCATGTAGGACTCCGGCACCGAAACCGCTGTGCTTCTTGTTGCGTTTTGTCTTGATATGCAAATGTCAAAACTTGTGTGCTAAGAGCATGCAACCCAGTAGTTTCAGACGCACGCCCAAGGAGTGCGTTACAGTGTCCTGCTCCAGGTAGACCAAATTCGTAATGATGCATGAAGCATTCGGTTCCCCTTAATAACCTAGTTACAGCACCCTTTAAGGGGAGCCTTGCGTTTGTCACTCTTCAAATGTGTCACCTAATCACACACCTGAAAAATGCTTATCTCTACAATATCGGTTGCTGATTGCCTGCACATCCTTACTGCCAAGCACTACTGAAGCCCACAATTGCTGCGTCCTGAACCTCAACTTCTTTTTATGCCCCACATTCTAGTTGATCTCCAAGATCAAAAGGGCTCATGGCAATCAAGCGATTGTCCTTATGTGCTCCTGCTTTGCAACTGTTCTCAACCTTGACTCCGCTAGGGAGCAGAAAAGGGAACTCTTCCTGCAGAGCGAAAATCCCATATGCCCAAAACTACAAAGGAACTGCAAAGTGGATCTAGTACTGGTGGGTGGAAGCACAGAGCCCTAAACCCTAAACCCTAAATGGAACACCAAGGTGGACCTAGTATTGGTGGTTCGAAGGATCGCTGCGCATGCCATCACCGAAGGCAAGTCATGAGGGGGAGCAGCTCTGCCTCAAGAATCTACTCGGGCTGAGACTCCCGCGCGATCCAGCAAAAGCAACAAACCCAGGAAATCGTTTGGCTCCAGGACTTTTGCCTGCTGAAGCACATTGCTTTGCACGTGTCCTAGTACGTACTCCTTCGCATCCTTGGGAATGCTGATGCCAAGGTGTTTACGAAGGAAAATCAATTGATTCCACACAGTTCTTGCGGCCGTTGGGCCACCTCAACGTGATCCAGAAAGGCGAAGATACTGTTGATACGAAAAATCCTGCATGACCTTAAAATACTATAGTACTAATATTCCCAATGTATAAGGTACCTAGGGTCATGCAGGATTTTTAGTATCCACCGTATGCATGGGCGATCGGAAGCCACATTGATGGACGAGTCGCCTCGCCGTTCTCAAGTCTTGACTCCAGGCCCACATTCTCTCATTGAGGGCCCTTTTTGGGGGTATAGTCCCTCTTAAGTAAATAGATTATGGCTTGCGGTATTTTATAGTAAGATCCCCATATAATACCCATATATTATCTACTTAAGGGAGACTGTACCTGTTCGAAAAGCCAATAATATATTGGGGTATATAAGAGTTTCCCCATTCCATGCAAATCCCAAAAGAAGCCTCTGCGCTTCCACACGCCTGGCTGCCTAAACCCAAAGGCTTAATTCACAAACCAAGCTCCAATCCCCAAACTCAAAACCTAAGACCTAAATACAAACCCCAGAGCGCCGAAGCTCAAAGGCTCGCCTAAACCAAAAATTCAAATCAAAATCCTGCGCTTCCATCCGGCGCCAGAGGTTCACAGCCCACTCCCACTGCTCTCCCTGACACGGACTTTTGGCTTCTAGGGGCAGCACTCAGGGTTTCGGGATTTGGGATTGGGGATTTAGGAATTAGGGCTTAATTTTGATGAACGCAGAGAAATAAACTTCAAGGCCTTTCCGGGCTAGTGGATAAAAGGCCAGAAGCAGAGCTCATGCCCTGAAATTTGCCCGCAGCCTCTGTGGGGTGGGAAAGAGGATACGACAATTGTTGATAGGGATTCTAACCCGAAACCCTAAGCCCAATGTGTACAATATCCTGACATCTCGCAGCATGGTCATTCCAGAACGTTCGAATGCCCTCAACACATACACTTGTGGTTTGATAGAGGCAGGAATAAGTGTATCTGGGCTTATAACCCCCTCACATAGATAAACTATAGACTGCACTAAAAACAGAATAAGATCCCCATATACCCCACATTCTATCTACTTAAGGGGGACTGTATAGGTATACGGGGGCATATAGCTGGGGAAGCATCAGTATTGTAGAAGCCTGGATAAGTCACACTATCTTTTTTGATTCCCAATTGAGGTATCCTTTACTATACCTATAAAAGGAATCTAGGCCGACAGCGTTGGTAATTACTAGGGCCTTGCCGTCAAGGTCTTAAACAGCCGCCAAGTTAATCCCCAGGCACCTCATCTTTAAGTAACCCCCCCAATAATTCCGCCCCTACACCCCGTATCAGGGGTATTTGTCAGGGGTCCTCATGCTGCCAAGGATGCTTGACAAAGGGCACATGCCTTCGTGGCTCGGTGCTGTTGATTTGGATTTCGGTTTAGGGTCCTGTATGAGCCTGTGTACTGTAACCCCCTAAACCCTAAACCCTAAACCCTAAACGCCCTAAACCCTAAACCCTAACCCCGGGAATTATGGTAGCGCATCCTACTGAGGCTTATGGAGGATTTTGTCCATGAACCGCAGTGGCTAGCCACCAAAGGTCCTCCACAATGCCGAAAAAAGCGCACCTCATGCTTTGCCTTATTGTCAAAAGCTCGTTGAATTAAGAAGACTCTAACTTAGGTGGTCCCCCCCACCCAGCAGTACTGACTATCCGTGATAATGGTGATTATAAACGGGTCCTCTTATATTCTTTCTTATATCACTATGACAGAGTGGGGTTTCTACCCAAACTCTAACGCTGATCCAAAGCGCAGCGTCCTTAATTTCTTCAACTCGTAAAAACTTACTTCTATTCCCATGTACGCCCGGCCCACTGTAAATCCGTGTCATGGCAACTTTTTGAGCCCGCCAAACCCCTATGTAACTCCTGCATAATGTAGACCCCTGATTAATAAACACCCCCCCTTTGAAGGGCCTTAATATTAGGATCCCTATTATACTCCTTATTAAGGACAGGGGTTGATGAAGAAGGGGTCTACATTAGCCCATTTTCCGTTTCATTCTCACTCCTTTCCATTTAGTTCATCTTTGTAGCGACTTAACCCTACCCCTTCTAAGCATCCCGGCCAAATCGCAAGCACTGATCACTGAGCTGTAGGTATAGGCCTTGCGTGAAAGATGATTTGGAAGCTTCTCAAAATAGGTGGTGCCCGAGGGGCCCGGAGGATAGATAGAGACTTATAGGGGGATCGTGAGGGTTTTTGGTAAACTGCCAGTCAACTAGGCGTGGAAAAGGGGCTACTTGATTTCCCGCACGAGTGTGGGATTGTTCTGAGAGCACAATGCCAAGGATCCCCAGCTTTGAAACGAATTGTTGTGTCATGTAGAAGTGTGAATTACACGGTTTCGTGGTTTAGCCTGAATGATTGCATTATCTCCTGAGACTCTTTACATGGCGTTATTGTAAACTCCAGCCCCAAAACTTTCTTCCCCTCCCGCAAACTAATCAACATGGAACTTCAATTTGACCTCTTTCAAAGGACAGTGGTCTATGTAGGGCCCCTTTTCAAGTTTCATGTAAGTTTGGGTGCGGATAATTATTACCACTTGTCTGTAACTAACTTGTAGCTGGAAGTATAAGCTATGCTTCCCCTAGCTGGCCTTGTATAGACTAGCCGACTTATGAGTAATGTTGCAGTTACAACTCTAGTATGAGTAGTTCCTAATTACCATGACCCTAAGACCTAGACCCCAAACCCTAAGCCCTTGAATCTCCAAGCTTCATCCCTAAACCTAAACCCCAGCAAACCCCCTGAACCCTAAATCGTAAACCCTAAACCCCCCGTAAACCCTGGAACCATTGCTTGCAGACTTTCCTCGTGAAATGCATGGGCCAGAAAGCAGTCCAGCAATTCGGGACCCCTTCAAGGCCTTATATGGGATATGTAAGGGTTATATAAGGTTGAAGGGAGATCTTTATGGTTGGGGGTTTAACGTTGCAGGTCCAAGAATGGACAATCACTGGAAATGAAGATGGGAAATGAAATGGAAGCTGGGACTATCCTAGTCGTTTATAGGCAGTCAGGGTTTCCAACAACGAGGGGTCCCTTTTGGGGAGGCCCCAGCAGAAGGATTGTAATATAGTCTCTTCTACATTGCCCCACCCTAAACCCTAAACCCCAATCCCCAAATGCATGTCGTCCACGAAGTTCCATGCCATATCTTTCAATACTAACCCCCTCCCTCTGATACTAACAAAAACCCACTCCCTCACATTCAATTTGGCTATTGTGACGTAACATTTTTTTTTGGGAATATCTACTATGAGGCAGGTGGGGATTTCATCTCAGCTAGTAATTTCCATTCCCGTGTATGCCCCCTATACAACCCCTGTAAGGGGTGGGGGGTTATTAAATGTCACGAAGAGCCGCCTAGGCCTTGTTTCAACTAATCAATCTACTGATCCTTGCGGGAGAGTGGACCCCTCAACTATGGGAACCCCATCCCCACATGTACCTCTGCTGTAGAGCTTACAGTACGGGCGTAAATGTTGCAATAAGGCTTTGCGGTGTATAGTTATACAAGGATTATACTGAGATAACGTTGGTATTCAGACCTCTTCATCAGCTACAGTCTGAACTCCTAGTACTCCGCTTAAGCAGCCCTATCATACTCCCCTATTTAATCGCCTACAGAACCCCCCTTTGAGGAGTTTAGACTATTGCTCACATAAACTTCACTCCCTCACTACAGTCATTCTTCCTGTGGTGCAGTCCAAGGAACATCAGGGACCAGATGGGGCGATGCCTCCATCTCCTGCAAGACGGTCTGGGGTTAAGGGTTTAGACGGTTTGGGGTTAAGGGTTGACGCTAAGATGGATGTCCTCAGATACGTATGGCTTCATGGGACTTTTTGAGCCATTGAAAGGCTTTGTCAAAGAGACGGGAGCTTCATTTGGCTGTCTGCACATGTTTTACAATGGTCTTGCAAGATCGCTCAGCTTCACATGAGTGCATGTACGCTTGGACAGGGTCATGCTTGTGCGACCCGACCTGCTCTAGATAGCTGGCAAGAAATACATGTACTGCGACTCATGTTCTCCATACTTGAACATTTTCTGCAGGAACCCACCAATTACAAGCTCAGAGGCATGAAGCCGCAACCATGGTTTTACTTCCATCGTTTTACTTCCATCTGAACAGGTTTAAAGTTAACCTGCAATTGCCAATGTTCTACCTCAATCGCTTACCGGTGGCTAGTGGGGAACGGAGGAATGGGTCATAAAGGACCATTCAAGAAGATATATAGGGACTTGTATGCGGGTGCTGTTAAGGAACTTGTTGTAAATTACGATAATCAGGAAACCCCATCGTTTACTGTACAGCCATGTTATTGTAGCTTAATCTAAGTTCCTCAGCAGCAACCCAATCTATACTACTTAC
This sequence comes from Symbiodinium pilosum, assembly GCA_905231905.1. Classification (NCBI taxonomy): domain Eukaryota; class Dinophyceae; order Suessiales; family Symbiodiniaceae; genus Symbiodinium; species Symbiodinium pilosum. Next base: position 95,806 of record CAJNIZ010046848.1, on the reverse strand, counting down.
TGGTTCTACGTGGCGATTATGTGAATCTAACATATAGGGACTATATAGCAGTTACATTTTCTTATTCCCTACTAAGAACTATAATCCCCCTTAAGTAGATCGAATATGGCTTTGGGTATGTTATAATGAGATCTACATATACCCCATATTCTATCTACTTAAGGGGGACTATATTACTACGACTAACCGTGAGTAGGTTGAGATTCCAGCACATTGCCTTGCATTGTTGAACTGGGAGGTTCCCTAAATAGGGGGACCCAATATAGACCCTTAAATGCTATAAGCCTTATTACAGGGACCCCCCAAAAAGGTACCTCTAATTTTTTGGGAAACCCCCAACTTGCGTGAATTTAATGCAAAATTGTCACCCAAGGTAATGCATCCTTCATTTTTAGACGGGCTGCGAACTGCTGGTGACGTAAGGATTATCCCGTAGTAGCCCCTATCAAGCTTACATAACATAGTGATTTCCATTTTCTTTTCTGTTCCCGAGACTTTTTGCAACCTTAAACCCTAAACAATAAGCCCAAACCCCAAGCCCTAAATCCTGAACCTGAACCCCAAACCCCAAATCCTAAACCCCAAGCCCTACACCCCAAATCCTAAACGCCAAATCCTAAACCCTAAACCCTAAATGCTAAACCCTAAACCCTAAATCTCGAATCCTAAACCATGAACCCTAAATCCTAAACCCTAAACCGCAAGTCCTGAACCTACGATCTGGTTGCCAACCTCAGAGCCCACTACCGCGGAAGGCCGCAGATCTGGTCACATCCCTTTTACTTGCTTCTTGTTAAGGAACTTACATCTAATTTCAGGCCCTCGCCATATTATGGGTATATTGTAGATAGTACGGATTCCTTATTCTAGTAGCTTAGTTTAAACTCCTCAACAGCAGCCAGTTCCTTGGGTCTCCATCCATGCGAAGTAGGGATTTCCCAACACAAAGCTCCCTAGCTCAAAACCCTAAACCCTAAACCCAATTATCTCATGGTCAGCCCCCAAAGAGGGAACACCTTGAACCACCCCAATTTCGCCAGCAATGCTCTAAACAAAGGTCCGGATCTGTTCCTGTTTCGAGACTGACATGCTGTTTGAGGGATGAGATCTTGCAGTACCCTAAGTTTCCAACCCTAAACCCTAAATCTTAAATCCTAAATCCTAGATCTTAAATCCTAAGCTCCAAATCCTTAAACCTTAAATTCTCAACCCTAGGTCCGAAACTCTAAACCCAAGTACAGTTGTTTGGGCCGACCGCCAGCTCCGAAACTGCTTCCAAAGGCTTGAAGGGAGACATCATCCCGGCCTGCCCTCTCCTTCTTTTGGATTGCTGTTAAGGAACTCAAGTTACCATAACATGGGGGTTTCCCAAAATTAGCGGTACCTTTCTGGGGTCCCCATAATAAGGATTACAATACATTAGGTTCCATATTGGGGTCCCCCTATTTTGGGAAACTACCATATGGGTATAAAGTAACTAACAGGGTTTCCTTACTATAGTCATTGTCAGGAAGGTCCTTAACAGTAACCCAGTCTTTGCGGCCTCCTTTGCGATTCTTCGCGGCTGGAGCTGAAGCCCCTGGACTGCTCCGCGCTGGCCCAGAAGTGCAGGGCGCCGCTCTGCTGTCTCTGACCAGCTGGATTAGAGCCTTCTGCTGATTGGTGAAGAGCGTGCTTAGGTACACCTTGAGAGAACTCATGACTTGTGCAACATCGTCCGTTTGGCGGTGGGGAGTTGAGGTTGCTGCGAGAGAAAGTCAAGTGAAAAGCCAGCATGTACTGAAACATGCCGCCAGAAAAGTGATCCCATGCAGACTACAATCCTTCAAAAGGGATCGTATGGGTTTCCATGTAAATTTAGGGGATGGTAAGGGGTGCAAGACTTCCTCCTTCAGCCCAAACCTTTAATCGTGTGGGAATCCGTGCCTGGAAGAGCTGTAGAGCCAGGCGCCATTCCCCGGCATTCTGGCACGCTGCCAACACCGTGTTGTAGCCTGGGACGTAGGGCTCAAGGGTTTGGACGATAGTGCTCGGCACACGCAATTCATGCACTCGTACCTGCGGTCCTGGAAACTCTGCATTTAACACGCAAAACGGCATGAGCTATAGTCTAAACTCCTAGTATCCCCCTTAATGACCCCTTTCATACTCCCCTATATAATCCCCGTTTAAAAAGAGTTTAGACTATAGCACACATGATGAATTGCTCGCGGACAGATTTTCACAGGCACAGACTCATGGACGACTGCATCCATGGCCGCTCCTTTAAGACTTTGCGGGAAAATACGTTCCGCTTTGGGATACTCATGAAAACATATGATTTTACATACCTTAGGAGGGCCTTCATGTAATCAAATGACGAACTGCGCTCAATGATGACCCAGAAAAGACCCCAAGCCAGGCTGGATAAAGCTGAAAGGAAGTGTGTCCTTGGGCAGCTTGCTCCCGAGGAAGGCGGGACGTCTAAAAATCACTCACAGGTACCAAAGGGGCATGCGGATAGTTGAGATTTTCTATATGTAGCAGTGTCAGAGTTGTGGCCCCACTCTGGACCCCTATCACAATAAGGCCACACATGTTCGCCCTCAAATCGGCATAGATAGACTTCGGTGGCTCAATATAAGACCCTAAGGACCGGTCCATCAATCCATGACAGCTCCTTGAATTGCCCACTGGTGGTTTGTGGGGAATAAGGGATTGTAATCCATGTATTATCCGTGTATACTACTTTACTCCCTTATTCCCTACTAACACCCAGCAACATAGGGCCTCCCGCAAAGACCAGGGATTCCTGCCAAGGTCCAGATATCCTCACATGAGTAGAAATACCACAAACACGGGCCTCTTTTCCAAAGATTAACCCTAAACCCTAAACCCTAAACCCAGTTTTACCGTAGTTGTTCCCTATTGTGTCTACCATAGCCTGTAGCTCCCCTACTAAACCGCCTGTGCTACCTCCCGAGGCTCCACCTTCATGTGAGCTATAGTCTAAACTCCTTGAAAGGGGGGTTCTATAGGGGATTATATAGGGGACTACTATAGGGGCTCTTAAGGGGGATATATAGGGGACTACTATAGGGGTTCTTAAGGGGGATATATAGGGGACTACTATAGGGGTTATTAAGGGGGATACTAGGAGTTTAGACAGTAGCTCATGTGGGTTTTCATGGACAATCGGGGCTAATTACCCTGAATCGCTGCTCGTCTAATCAGATATATCTGTTTCAGCACTCATCGCCCGCCACAATGATAAACATGCCCAAACAAGGTGTTAGGGAATCCAAGACCAAAACCTCCACTAAACCCTAAGCCATCCTAAGCTCCTGAACCCTTAATCCATAAGCTCCTGAACCCAGAAACTGCAGTAGCTTCCATTTTCTTTTCAATTATCCCTATATTTCCCATATAACCGCATTATAGTAGCTTCCATTTTCTTTTCCATTATCCCTATATTCCCGTCGACTCTGAACCTGCAGTTTGATAACGTTGCCAACGCGCAAGCCGATCCAGCATGCACAGCCCGAGTATTGGGTTTAGGGTTTAGGGTTTGGGGGGCGCAAATGGCAAGCCTCAAAACAAAACAACCTCTGAATCTATAAATACCCACACCTCACAGTGCTTGTCAAACTGGTTATGAGTAAGTAAGGGAGGAATGGATCGATCGACACAGAAGCCCCTATCCAATCCGTGGTAATATCAGAGCTGCTGTCTTCTTTGCCATTGCTTCTTTCCAGACTATCAACCAACAAGCTAAATTGACCCTAAACCCATAAACCGATTCATCCCCACAAACACCAGTTTCCATTTTTTGTTCCACGTACGTCCATATTTGATTTTTCCATCATACGAACTGCCACCACCTTATTGAAGTCCTCACAATGCCCCATAATACGTGGGCCTTTCCCGTTTCATGGTTTCTAACAATGGTGCCTTAGTAGGGTTTTAAGCTTTTATAATGCATATACTACAAGGTAATTTGCAATAATTTCAATTCCCAATTTAAGTACTAATTTCTCCTAGTTGCTGAGTTCCCTGGCCCCTAAGAAGTGTACACTTTTTATTCTAATGAGAATATAAGAACCCCAAAAGTGTAAAGTGTACCTACCCAGCTACTAAGTCCTAAATAAAGCACCATTTAGGGTGAGGTTGGGTGAGGTTGCTTTAAGGTGCCCAGACATAATATGGGTGGTTGTCAAAATTATGGTCCCCTTTTTTGGGTACCCTAAATATTAGCTGCCGTATTATAATAGGGATCCAAAAAGGGACCATAATTTTGACAACCACCCATATGTATGTTAAGACCCCAGCATTAAGGGCCCGCATTAGCAAGCTTCGACCCCGAAGGCCTAACACCCGAGCTCCTCAACCGTAAACTATGCCCTGAACTCTATCCCTAAACCAGAAACCCGAAACTTTGAACCCTAAGCCTCAAACCCTCAACCCTGAAACCTAAACCCGCAACCCTAAACCCAGAACCCTAAGCCTTAAACACATATTCCGCGGCTAGGCTTCAGGCTTATGAGATCCGGCTGAAGACCATAGGAAGGTATCCGGCGCAGCAGATGGATAGCGAGGTGGTGCCTCAAGACATATGAGTAGTGTTTGTTTGGTGGTTAAACCCAGTAAGATTATGTTCCTTATAAAAAAATACTATACCCCCAAAGGAGGATATAATCTTACTCTATCTAGGGCACCATAATGCACCCAAATAGCCCTGGCTGGTCCTGTACGTGGGTGGTTGTCAAAAGTATGGTCCCTGTTTTTACCCAAAAAGGGACCATAATTTTGACATCCACCCATATGGGGGTTTCCCAAAATCACGGGTACCATTTTGGGGGTCCGTGTAATAAGGACTTTAGTATATTGGGGACTACATTGCGTTCCCCCTATTTTGGGACACTACCATATAGTCCCCCTGAAGTAAGAAGAATGGGGTTTAGGGTTTAGGGCTTGAGGTTCAGGATCCGCCTGAAGTAGATTGAATATGGGGTACGTGGGATCTTCTTGTGATCTTGGGCAATGCCATACTCAATCTACTTGAGGGGGCTATAATTCTTCCTACATATACTTGGGGTTTAGGGGTTATGACTCTTAGTAAGGCTGCCTGACTTAGTCCACGTTACGCTAGGAAGAAAAAGGATGCTTTTTACATAGCTATCAGGAATCCCATACCCCCAAAAGTGTAAAGGGCACCATTACAATAGAGCGATGTCACCCCAAAAACTATGCAGGATTCGCAGCAGTTTTTAATATCTCGGCCCATCTCTCCAACATCAGGGTGCTGAACATTATATCTGATTTCGTTCTGTTACTTAAGCCTGATAAGGAACATAGTTCTCACAGGGCCATGATATCAACCCAAGGAGGAATTATGAGCTCGCGTTTTCAATGCTATCCCAAAAAGAACCCGGACTCTTCCCCTCCAAACAAGTGAGCTAGCACCCGAGATAGGCAATCCAAATTGAGGGAGAGTATTGTTCGTGCGCCAGGCACCCAGCAAAGCAGAGCATACCATGCTCATCAATGCTTTCCTGCAACCTACTTCATGCAAGGGCCGGAATGTTTAGAATAGGGTTTCGGAACATATAGCTGTATATGGATGATCAATTCTTGAGAATTTTCCAGGCTTCGACAGAATTTATCCAAGCGACCCATCGTTGCAGGCTTCGCACACAGAAATCGCAATGTTGAAGACTGTGACCTTGGACATTGACAAGGGCTGGATCCCTGTAGAAAAACTCACCTCTAGAAGCATCCGAACGGATACCTGGGGTTTGGGATCTGTGCTTTAGGGTTTAGGGTTTCCTTTTCTTCCAAACATCCGAGAACTGCTGGTTTGCAAGAGAGAATAGCCTAGGCCATTTGGTACTATGGTATATTGGGGGTACATAGGGGATAATGGAAATTAAAATGGAAACCACTATAGTATATTGGGGGTAGATGTGGCTCTCTGGATGCCGCCGGGGCTTGACTTATAGGCATCACCTGGGTCCTTCCCCCACCCAGTACCGTTGTTGGGGTCCGCATAATAATGCTTATAGTATATTGGGGTCTATAGAGTGAGGAGCAAATGTACTGAATCTGCATCGTAACTACGAGAACTAAGGTGGTGCCGCTGCAGCTGCTGCTCCAAATTGCAGCAAACAACCAGTAGCTCGGAAAGACCGTTTCACATAGCTGACACAGCACGCACAGGAGCTATGTTCCGGCATCTTACATCAATTCGGGGATCCAAGATATCTACCAAACATAATATGGTGGTTGCCCAAGATAGGGGGACCCCAATATAGACCCCAAAATACTATAGCCCCTATTCTAGGGACCTCCAAAATGGTACCCATAATTTTGGACACCTCCATATATCTTTAGGACATTGGGTACCTGAAGATGGGCCCAGAAAGCTGTCGTGCTGCACAGGGGCTCTATACTCATGGCAACCTACCCCACTCGAATATATTTCAAGCTTCACGGGACTTCGCGACTGTCTATAGCTGCGGTCATAATCCTACTTACAATCCTCTAACTAGTCATGTAGATATTAGCCTACTTGAAAGTAAGGTCACATGTCCTCCAGGTAGGACACCCTAAGCACAGGATCGAGACACAAAAATCGGGAATCAACTGACTGCTCCTGTGGATGTACTCAAATCTTGCACCACCTCATATAGCGTACCCTAATAACTATAATAGTTTGGGGATCCTAAGTGCTGTAAGATTTCCTCCATCCACACTAAACCCTACGCCCTAGGCCCTCTCAAGAAGGTCTCTGCCTGAGAATTATGCTCTAAACCTCAAACCAGAAATCCGAAAATCCAGCTTCCCAACACCCCTCAACACCCCAAGCAATACACCCTAAACCATAAGCCAGGAACCAACAAACTAAGTTAGAAACTGGGACCCCGGCACTTGGAGGCAAGGATGGATGACTCAAAAGGTCCTGCTTCATGAGGGTTTAGGGTTTAGGGTTTAGCCGTTAGTGCAAACAATTTAGGGTTCAGGGTATAGGGATGAAAGGGTTTAGGGAGTACAGTTTAGGAGCCTTCCAGCCCTGAATCCTAGAGATTGTGCATCGTCCAGGGGATGTAGTCCAAGGGCTGCCTGGCGCCCTAGAAGCTGGATGTCAAGATATCTAAGCCTTAAACCCCAAGCCCTAAACCCTAAACTCGAAGCCCTAAAGCCTAACCCCCAAACCCTAAGCAGTGAACCCTAAAAACTAAACCCTAAGCCTTGAAGCCTAAACCCCAAACCCTAAACCCTAAGCCCTAAACCCTAAATCAAATTTCCCAGCTTTCAGCCTCAAAATGGCCAGCAGCTTCCTTAGGGACTACTTAAAAACCACTTGGTCGTGGACATGCATTGGTGGCCTCATCTTCCTCCCCAGAGTTCTTCAGGGTGTTAGGGTTTATGGCTGAGGAGTTTGGAGCTAAAACAGGTCCAGGATGCAAGACTTGTAACTGACTGGTAGAGTGGGGGAGTGGATTCCTACAATGATTCCTATGCCATCCCCTCTAATGGTACCTATATTCGCTCCCCACTTCCCTGGAAGCAGCAGTCAGATAGTCATAGGGCTTGTCTTTTAGCTAAGCTTAAGCAACCCTTGCATACCTAAACCCTGAACTGCCTAGAGCCAGAACCCCCAACACAGCTCGGAAGATTTGACTTTTGTTTGCGCAGATCTGCCTCCAGCAAAGCCAAAGCCGCAGGCCAATGCCTACATGAGGCACAAGCTGTAATGTAGGGGCCTGCATGATGACCAGTATGATTCTGAGGTCTATTTGAAGTACTCTATGCCATAACAAAAAACCCTGAACCCTAAGCCCTAAACCGTAAACCATGCCATAACAAAATAGAAAACGCTGAATGCAATATTGATAAGTGGTTGGGCTGCTGCAGTATGTTAGGCCCTAAAACAATCAAACATCGGACCTTGAATGAAGAGTAACACAACACTACAACTACAATATTTGGGCAATGGTACCGGGTGACCCTAACACTCCTTAACCCTAAACCAACATGCATTAGTACGGGCGGAGGACGTCTTCCAGCACCCTCCATATCCTAGACACTCTCAAGGTTGGGAGCTACTGCTACTTTTACGCTTGCCAGCGCCATCCATCACGATGATCCATAATCTTCTGTTTCAAATCTACCTCTGCTCCCAGAGTACAGAAGATGCATTTGAAGAGCTTTGTTCACCGATGGCAACAAGATTCCTTTCAAGCGGAAGTCCTTTGTTTATTATATACATCATTAGTTCTCTCATGTCTAACGCATGCACTGTTAAAACATCATCAGTTCTATCATATCTACCAAATACCTCACGCATTGGCTGCTCTCTGATGAATTCATACTTAGTTCCTTCAAGCTGACAGAGAAAGAGTGTTTTGCGGTTTCCACTTGTTTACGCACATTCTTTCAAGCTGTGTAAGTAACAGTATGAAAGCAATCCAACTCAAACCTTACCAACACATGACCATATCCAAAACATAAATGCTGCATGGTTAGGGGGGTCCTCCTAAGTATTGGTAGCCAGAGGAGTTTAAAGATCTTGCGCGATCCATGCATTAGATGCGGTTCTGGCTCACACCCGGACTACTTGCATAGTTTATCCAACACTAAACTCCTAACGCCGGACCTTAAACCCTAAATACTAAACTCTAGACCCTAAACCCTACGAACCCAAATCTGGAGCCTTGAAACCTACGAACTGAACCCTCATGCCCAAATCCTACATCACGCCAGGTTCAAGGCCCGAAGCCCTGCTCTGTTGAATTTGCTAGAAATTTCTTAGGTGGACCCCC
>CAJNIZ010046848.1:51904-84571 GCA_905231905.1 Symbiodinium pilosum | reverse complement strand
GGTTAAACCCTAAACCCTAAGCTCTATGTGGGGATATGCAGGTTCCAGTGGCTAGCATTAAGGTTGCGTCCCTAAGCCCTAAGCCCCAGAGTCTCTACCCCAAACCGTTGCGGATAGGAGGGTTTAGGGTGTAGGGTTCAAACCAGCTTGTGTCTCTTCAATCTTTTCACAGATTGTTCGCTTCAACCCCTGCGCACTGTCATAAGATTCCCCGACTTGAAGTTTACATAAAACGGGGACTCCAATATATTCTCCCAGATACTATAATTCATTGTAGGGACGCCCAATCCAGGACACCTGCCCTTATGTGCAAGTTGTGTTCCCAATATCATGCGGCCCCTATACGGGGGTTTCCCCAAATTAGGGGTACTCTTTTTGGGGAACTTTATAATAAGAAGTGCAATATATTGGGGGTCATATGAGGGTTCCCCAATTTGGGGAAACACCATATTTATGGCACTCCACAACTGGACCAAACTTTTGATGACCTTCCATCTATATACTCTCTTTAAAGCCTCGCGAAAAATACGACTTCACTCAGGAAGAACTGATCCAGGCACCTGGGAGCTTCCAAATCAAGGCACGCAGCCTTAGGGACCCCAAGGATGTTTCAGGATTACAAGGGGACTACAAGGTCCTTCTTGGGTATTGGAATAATCTCCACAAATACACGTGTCCTCAAAATTGGGGTCCCAAACAAGCTCGAAGAGAATGTGGGCTTCTTCAGAAGGATCCGCCCAAAGACCCCATAATTCCAGCCTTAATGACGGAGCCTAAACCTTCAACCCCGAACCCTCAACCCGAAGCTCCACACCCTCAACCCCAAACCCTAAAGTTAAGGGTTTGGGGTTGGTGAATCTGAGCCGCAGGCCTCCTCCCAGGCTCCAGTTTGGGCCTCTGAGAATAAACATGCGCACTCAATTTTGGTCCGAAAGGAAATCTGGGCAGGCATGTTACAAACAAGTAGTGGTATCTATAAGAGTAAGTATAGGGGGATTACGGTTGTAACATGGATATGACTTGGGTGTTTTCCCACCTAGAAAAAGCACTATAGCAGTGGTTGTTGTGGTGGTGGTCATAGTAGCAGCAGTAAGGGTACCTGTAGCATTGGCAACGTAGTAGTAGCATTAGCAGGAGTAGTACATGGTGCTAGCAGCAGGAACGCAATGGTAGCACTGATCATGGGTTCACCGCACCTTCATCATTTCGTTTAGATGATGCGTTTTTGCATGGCCTTGCTGAAGAGATCGTGCTTTTGGTCTGGGTCACCGTAATAACAACTACGTTCTTGTGGGTGTATGTCGGAGGGACCTGACAGATTCCACAGAGGTCTTTTAAGTGCAAAATTCACGGTCCGTACTGGGGTCTTTTCTGGGCGTGTAATGTCAGAAATAATGGAAATCACATGCAACTCCCCACTGTACGCCCTAGATCTTGAACCCTAAGCCCTGCACCCTAAATCCTAAATCTTAAATCCTGAACGCCTAAACCCTAAATCCTAAACCCTAGATCCTAAATCCTGAGCTCCTAAACCCTAAAATCCTTAACCCCTAGAGGCTGTACCTTAGCGTGGTGCTGTGCTCGTGTCTCGGAGTGACAAAGCCAGAAAGTGCTTTGGAATAAACACTTTACATTGGGATAATGGAAAAGAAAATGGAAACTACTATTTAGGGTTTAAGGTTTCGTAGAATTTCCGAACTGTGGGTTTAGCGTCCAGGTCTAGATACACAAGGATACTGCAGGGAAAAATGTTGGTAGTCATTCAGGCTGATAGTGAGTAGCCTCCGAAATTAATATGGAGCCTCAGATAGCAAGTTTTTCAAGGACAGTCGTCTTCGTAGGCCCCGTTTTGGGAGAACAATCGTTCAGAGCTCCACTACCTTCATCCCTAAACCCTAAACTCGTAGGGGGTAGTATTACAGGGGGCAGGAATTTGCTCTACAGTCCAGACAATTCAGTGCCAGTTTGCACATTTAGGCCTGGGCTTAGCAAGTAATTAGGTCCTTCGCCAAGAAAATGTGGCAAAGTCTTTCAGATGGGGATAATGTAGACCCCTGATTTTTAAACCCCCTCCTTTTAAGGGCCTTAATATTAAGATTCCTATTACAAATTACATTAAGGGAGCGGGTTTAATAATTAGGGGTCTACATTACCATAAGGGACCTGGTCCGAAGTCCAAAATACTTGCAGGACTAGTCTTTGAACCGCACGTAAATCTCCCAATTGGCTGCCAAGGCACAAACACGTCTATTCCCGCATTGAGCGTCACCTTGGGCAATATCCAGCAAACATTACCATCGTTTGCTTTATTCGGGAGTTTTCATGAGTGGAAACCATAAAAATGGGTCCCAACATAATGGAATACCCATTATAAGGCCCCTAAAAAAGGAACACTGTTTTTCAAAGGCGGCAGGTACACTATTATTGTAAGTACGACCACGGGGTCATTTTTGCGCTCCAAGGTCTTGATTCTTGGAGAACTTTCCAAAAAAAGGATGCTGAAGGCTGCAAAAATTCTAGGACCAGAATTAATGCAAGAGCTTTGCATGTAAGAGCCGAGGAAGAATCTCATTCCACTGCTGCCGATTTCCAAATTATGTTGAAGCTTTTCACTTTTTCCAGCTTTTCCGTGTTTGGAATCTTACCATGTTGTGCAAGATGGTTGCCACACGAGGATCCCAATACAGACCCCAGTTTATTACAATCCTTCTTATGGAGGCCCCTCCAAAATGGTACTCCCTAATTCTGGGAACCCAATAAAGTTCTGTGCAATTCAGATTTCCATTGTGTTTTGCGTGTGATTTTCCATTGTTAGGCTAATGTCCCTAACAGCCCCTAAACTCTTGGGACACTAAACCCTAAACCCTGAACACGAGACCGCTTTGATCTTGCTTTATGGATCGCCACCCTTTTTGGAGCTCGGAGTCCAAGGGCAGACAATCGCAGTCAATCTCACTTCGCCATTGCCTGCAATGATATGAGCTATAGTCTAAATAAACTCCTAGTATTCCACTTAATAGCCACCTCATATAATCCCCTATATGATCTCCCTTTAAGGAAATTAGACTATAGCTTAAATGATTCTAGTAGCAGTACTACCACTGCTGCTACTGCTACTGCTACTGCTACTCCTATACTCCTACTACTCCTACTCTCTCTCTCTCTCTCTCCTCCTCCTACTGCTACTACTACTACTACTACTACTAGTAGTACTAGTAACCCTTCTACATCCCAGATAACCCCTTTTAAAGTAACCCATAACCTTTTTATTGGATACTTGTCTTGAGCAGCTTTCAAGTTCGATCATGGGTTCCCCTACCCTGCTATACTGTCCCCCTTTGGCTCGCCCTGAAGTAGCCTGAATTAGCCTTGAGTATTGCCAAAAGCCGTCAGTCAAGAGGGAAGCTGGAGGCATTGTGTAGAGAGGTGCGTACTAGCGGAAACTCATGATGACACCCTAAACCTTGATTAGCCTTAAAGCCGAAACTTGATGAAATTCGAGCTACCCTCAGAATTTCCCATATAGTTAATGGACAGGGGTTCTTGGGGACCCCTTTGCCCACCCATTGACAGCAGCTCAAGCCCAGACCTTGTAAGGGATCCAAACAATAGAACCCCCCAATATGAACCCAGCACTACATTGGGAACCTAGGGGATTATTAGGGCGTCCATTTTTTGGATCCTTTAGGGGGTCTGGGAGTCTGCATTCTGAGGCCGTCGCAGTGTTGGGGTGAACGTTTTCCTGGAGACAGAAATCTTCAAGTTGTCCAACATATGGTGGGTGAAGGAAATCTTGCGCCAGCTAATACAACCCATCACCCAAGAATCACGAATAAATACATACAGTATTTTGGGAACCTTAACTGGACAAGATTTCCTCCACGGACTGTCTGAACCTCTTCCTAAAGTGAATAGGGACCACATAGGGGAAATGGCACTATATCCGAAGCCATTCATTCCTGGAGGTTGAACCAAGTAAGGCTACACATCACAAGAGAATTCTGCCGCACTTGACATCACACAGGACGTGGAGCCTTTCGGGGTGGATCTTCCCTGGCCTGGCTAGCGGAGGAATACTGCCTTAACTATTCCAGACAGAGAGGAGATTTTGGGGAGGTACTCAATAACGGATCTTCTAGTGTGATGAACTTTCGTCCTGCCGAAATACTCTTCTTGTCAAAAACCACAATCGGACGGAGCACATAAACGGCCACGCTTCTTATGGCGCATCCTTCTTGTTGGAGCTGGTGACGTTGTTGCACGGACACTCCTTCAGGAACAGCGGTGCCGACGCATTCACACCGCCGATCTCCTTGATGAGAACTGCAATGGTTCTCCTCAACGTGCCCCATCGGATTTTGGCCATTTCAAAAACATGCCCATTCAGGATCCTTGTCTGGGTGGATGCAGGCTCCTCCGGCAATTGGATGGACACCGCGGAGTCCTCTTCATTGGTGTCGATGTACTCCAGGAAGAATTCACCGGAAACCTTCTGGATGGACCAATAGCTGTGTCCATCGATCGGCCTCCCAGAAATCCTGAGACTTACATGATGTGCTCAACCCAGTAACTAAATTTGGAGCCTACGGCTCAAGATCTTTATGAGAGAAGCATTTTCATCATAAGTGGCACCAACATCTGCTTCTTCCTTCTTTTGAACTTCTTTCCTCGTATTCGTGTTACCTACGTCTGCAGCGTGAACTGACATGTTGTTTAAGATAACATGATTTGTTAGATTGACTTGCTTGTGGGGTTCCATGCCCCTAAACCCCAAACCCTGAGCACGAAACCCTAAACCCTAAACTCTGAACTCTAAACCCTAAGCCCTAAACCCTAAACCCCTAAAGCCGTAAACTCTGAATCTTAAACCCTACCCTGGCATCTGGAATGGAAAGCAATCCCCAGAGGATGAAGGCCACGAGCTGGGATTTCCGAAAACTAGAGCCATGCGCTTTTAGGGTTTAGTAGGGTTTCGGTTTTAGGGCTTAGGGCTTCGGGGTTTGGGGTTTAGGGTTTGTAGTGTTTAGGGTTTAGTGCTTAGGGTTTCATGTATGGAAGCCCTCATTTTGAGAAACCCGAACCGCGCACTCCCTGGCATCCATTCTTATTGTGTTTATTCGTTTGCTCAGATATAGACTCAGGATTCTGGAAATCCTGCCTGCCTAAACCCTAAATCCTAGACCCCCAAACCTAAATCCCAGCCAAAACCTTGAATCCCTTCGGAGGACCCCTCACCCTGTAATAGTAGTAAAATAGGAATATAATAGGACCCAAATATAATCCCTATAATCCCTTATAGGTACTATTACTGGTGGGGGTCCACCTAATGAATCCCAATCGTCCGAACGATCAACCCGGAATCCAAAACCCAAAATCCGCTCGTCCCTGCTCAGGGTCTATAGGGGTTATAAGGGTAATGTAAGGGTTATACTGGGGTTATATAAGAGTTATGTTGGGGTTATCTTGGGGTGATATAGGGGTTATGTGGGGTTATATAGGGTTATATTGGGGTTATACAGGGGTTATATAGGGGTTATATAGGGTTCAGGATTTAGGGTTTGGTAATTGCTTACAACTGGGGAGAAAATGCACAACCTCACTTCCTCAACCTTCTGAGCTCTAAACCCGAACCCTTTCCAAGTGGATTTCCTTTTTTCTTACCTTGTAGTAGTCCCTGCTCAATCGCAATAAAACGGTAGATTCCATTTTCGTTTCCCTCTCTTCAGTCCCTGCTAACCAGAGGAAAGTAAACCCTAAACCCTACATGTTAAAATTCCCTATAAATCCACATAAGATCCCTGTTAAATCACTATATCTTCTAAACCCTGCCCTACACCCTAAACCTTAAACCCTAAACCCTACACCCTAAAGCCACGTCTCCCTCTAAGTCCTACGGGGGAGACTAAAAATCCTGCATGACCTTAAGTACCTTATACATTGGGAATTATGGTACTACAGTATATCTAGGTCATGCAGGATTTTTAGTATCAACAGTATCAGGCTCAATGCCTCGCGCATCTTTTGCAGCCAGTTCTTCAGCTGCTTAGATGAAGATGATGACTGCAAACAGGAAGAGGGATTAGGGCTATATAGGTTTAGGTTTAGCGAGTAGGTGTTTGTAGGGTTTAGGGTATTATCTTTGAGTTTAGGGTATATCGTGTTTGAGTTAAGGGATTACGGCTATAGAATGTTTGTTCAAGGTCACTTTTTTGTTTACTAGGGTTGGAGGCTTTGAGCGAAAGGTGTAGCCCGAAAGCTCTTTGCAGTTTCCGGTTCTCGGCTTCTGGGTTCAAGGTTTAGGGGAGAAGTCTTTAGAGGGTTGAACTTACTGGTTCTTAGTAGGAGATAAAGGATTATGTAATATAGGGATTAAAAAGGGGATGTATTCCCTCAACCCCTACTAAGAACCAGTATGTGAAGGCAAACCCTCAACCTAAACTTTGGGCTTCACCTCTTGTTTGTAGGAATTCCTAAGCCCTAGGCCCTATGGATTTCTACATTGAGGTTTCCAGAAAATAGGGGTTCCCTTGTGTGGGCACACATGGGACTTGGCCTAAGTTACTTTTCCCAAAATGGGGGAAATTCATACAGGGACAGGTTTTTTTTTAGGATTTAGGGTTTAGGGCTTAGGGTGTAGGGTTTAGGGCTTAGGGGTTTAGGGCTCAGGGGTTCAGAGTTTAGGGTTTTATGTGGCACTTAGGACCCCTACTAAGGGTTAACCCTTAGGTACCTATGATAGTTGTATAAGGCAATCCCAAAGGGTTAAGGGTCTAAGGTCTCAGCTAAGTCCCAAGGAGGGACTAGGTCGAGTCAGCGGACGGAGGAAGTATATCTGGGGGTTTCCTAACATTAGGGGTACATTTTTTGGGGGTCCCCATATTAAGGACTATAGTATGTTTGGGTCTATACTGGGATCCTCCTATTTTGGGAAACTACCATCTATCACTACACATAACAACCCAGTCATCCCTATCATTAACTTATGAAGTCCACCTGATCTGGAATAATCTCGCCCCCCAGGTTTTGCTGGAAACTCTGCTCAGACGCCGAGCCACCCAATATGAGCTCCAGCCTAAACTCCTTTAAGGCGTTTATATAGAGGACTATCTTGCTTTTTAAGGGGATACTAGGAGTTTACACTATAGCGCGTATTATTTCGAGGCACCCCGTACCATAATTACACAAGGGAACACACGACCATGATATAAGTTGCTATGGTATTTGGGGTTTAGGGTTTCCGGGTCTATTTGAGGTACTCTATATCAGAATCACACATGGAATCTAAGACCATGACGTTGGTAAGTTTTCCGGCCCCTACATTATTCAAATATGTGTGCCAAATTCGTCAACAAACATGCTAGCTGTTCAAGACCCCTGCAAGCATCTAGACCAATAAATTTCATTCCCTAGCACCCTAATTCCTACACCCTAGAACATCCTAAACTCTACCACCCCAAGCCCAACGTCGCCTGCGAGATTCCTTCGAGGCAAGTGTTGTAGCTTTCCACCGTGGGCTCAAGCTTTTCTACCTCCGAAGTTTGAGGATGTTACTGTAATTCCACCTGACCTATAACAAGAACATTATTTCCAAGAATCCCTTCGGGCTATACTTTAGGTGGACCCCCCATCCAATAATAATGACTACACGGGATAGTAAGGATTCCATTAGGGTCCCCTTATGTTCCTATCATACCACTATTACAGGGTGGGGGGGTCCTCCGAAGCTATGCTTCATTAAAAATCGAAGATAGTCCCCAAGGAGACTGGAGGTTAGACTTTACGGTTAAGGCATGACCTACGAAAGGAACACTATTTCCAACAATTTCTTTGGGGTATACGTCATGAAAAATCGCAGAAATTTCCGAAGGAGACTCGAAGTCAGAGCTTAAGGTTTGCGAGCTGCGGTGGGCTTGTCTTACTTGTGGTTAGCAAGGAAGGAAAGTGAAATTGAAAAGACGGGGCTGCTATCAAGGAACTTAGTTCAAGTTACCATAAATTGGGTATGTAGTAAATAACAGGTCTCCTTATTACGGTCACTTCGTTTAGGTTCTTTAACAGCAACCCAGAGAAAATGGAAAATGGGGTTGAGACGGACATCTAGAGTTTAGAGCTTTGTGCTTTCCTTTGGTCAGCGGGGAATGAAGAACTGCATCCTCATAGTAGTCTGGATGTTATTCTCATTTTGTTTGGCCATCTCCGTGTTATCTTCCACTCCTCTGTTCCCTAAACCCTAAGCATGAAATCCTAAACTCCAAATCCTGAACCCTAAGCCCTAGGGCATCAGGACTCTCATCTTGCCTCTGGTCCGCGGGCAATGAAATGAAAAGGAATGGAAAACCATGGAAATTCATCTATTATCGGGCAGTATTAGGGACCGCTATAAAGACCTCATTCATTGCCTCATTCATTGGCAGACATAGGTAAGTCATAGCCTGCCCTTTAAAAGCAGACCTGGTGGGATTCCTGTTTGGATCTTCAAAGCGGCGTAGGTAGAAAGGTACTTTCAAAAACTAAAATGGAACACCCAACGGGCCAGGGATTACTTTCCAACGACGACTGCCCTTCTCGCACAAAAAAGCGCGTATGACTACCATCTAAAATTTACCCCTGCCCCTCCATAAATAATACCCCTCAAACACAATGGTACTATATTGGGGCAGCTTATCATGGGGTTGGGGGCTATTATTGGGGAATTTGTTCTAGGCGGAAGACATTACACCCAGCGCTGGAGCAGACAACTGAGAATGAATGCTGTAAAGCGTGTAGGGGCCAGACTTCAAGGGCATCTAACAAAATCAGAGGGGGAACCCCTAAACCCTAAACCACTTTTTGTAGAAGCAAACAGTTTGGCACCCTTCAGAACATCCCTGCCCTACACTTCAAGCTTTCAAGTCCTGATTCTGGACAACTTGGCCTCTACCCTCTCAAACTGCTGAACTCCTAATGTAGACCCATGAGGTTCAGGGTTTAGGATTTCAGGGTTTGGGGTTAAGGGTTCAGTGTAAGCCCCTGATTTATAAACCCCCTCCTTTTGAGGGCCTAAATATTAGGATCCCTATTATAACCCACATTAAGGGAGGGGGTTTTGTTAATCAGGGGTCTACATTAAGTTGGCAGCCCATACCCTGTTTTCTAGATAGCTGGCAGCTTTCTTAAGAGAAGGTACATGATAGGGGGATCTCCTAACACTAGGGGTGCCATTGTAGGGGTCTCCAGAATAGCGACAATAGTATACCGGGGTCTATATTGGAGGGCCCTTATTTCAGGAAACTACTATATGAAACCCAGGAGTTGAACTTACAAAGACTACATTTCATCGCGACAGTTTGCCCCGGCTTCGCATGGTTGCTGATGGGAGGTCAGTGCAAAACCCAATAATGGATCTTCACTCCATGTGGTTTGGGCCGAAGAGGGGGAAGGCAACTTCAAGCACCACTCCACAAGCCCACGGTTTCAGAGCATCTGCACCTCGGAGGCCTTGTCGTCCAGGGACCTATATGACCTATAGTCTAAACTNNATAGGGGACTATTATGGGGGTTATTTAAGGGGGATACTAGGAGTTTAGACTATAGCTCATATGGTGGTCCAAAAGCCCGTCGTTTCAGAGCATCTGAAACTTGGAGGCCTTGTCGGATGATCTACAAGGTGCATCCTCTTTCTTTCTTGGGGTTCAAGGCTTGGAGCAGCATGGCAAGGGGACCCAGACGAGTTTAGCGCATCAGGGGCAACCCGCACTCTGAGTCATGGCCCTCCTGGGATATATGAATCGCAAGCCTCATCCGGCCTCATCCCAAACCTAGCAGTTCATTGAAGTAAAATAAGATAAGTCAAAACCAAAAACCTAAAATACTGAAGCAAAACTATTCAGGACACTTTGACATGTAAGCTGACCACCCAACCACTACTGGGTCTGCCTGCATGGCCGTCAGCATGTCTTCGGCTTTCCTGACTGCAGGAGGTACACCGCCCTCCTCAAACCAACAAGGAACCGAAAACAAGATCTACAAAGACACGACTGTCCTTCCTGAAGGAAGCTTTTTGGTGTTGATTCTTCACTTTGGCGGCGGTCCCTGAATCACCAAACCCACAACAGTTTAAACCCTACGCGCTAAAACCCTAAACCCTAAACCCAAATTGTAAGCCTCAAAGATCACGCCATAGCTCTAAACCCACGAAATCGTGCACCACGTAGGGTCCTGAAATCCCTACTTGGAGGATCTTTTGACTTAGTAAGTCTACCTACTGTCCCCAATTCCCCCACTGTAAGCCCCATAATCCCGGTTACAAAGTAGACTTACTTAAGTTAAGAGATCCTCCAAAGTTGGTTCCGGGTTTAGGGCCCAGGTCTTGCAGGGTTTCCATCAACTTTACCACCCCACAGGTACCACCCGAAAGCCTCTACCCCTATTCCCTAAACTGTGTTTGGGCTTGAATGATACCCACTGCCCCTGTACCAAAGTTTGATCTGCTTCTGTAGAAACCTGCATAAGTCACCAAGATGGCGTTTCTCAAAAGTTAGGCGGCATCCCTTAATTAGGATTACGACATACTGCGGCATACTATAAGTGGGCCCTTTGCTTGGAAGTATCCATATCCCTGCATCATTCAGAATTCCAGCGAACCGCTGTTCCCGAAGGCTAGAAGTATGGGCCCCTAGCGCAGGCGCAAAATCCTTGGGTCCTTACATCCCTAGCTTTTGCATTTAGTACTCACCTCCGCATGGGCTGGCCCTGGGCCGTTGAAACGCAAATTGTCCAGTCTCTGCCCTCATGGTTTCCCATCTTTGCAGCCTTCAGCTTGCTAAGTCGTTCTGTGGCATCTCTCCGCGATGTGCGGAGACAAGGGCATTGCGACAAGCATGCGCCTGTCTTGCCCCACACTGTCGAAGAAAAGGTGCAGTGGGTCGGACCTGAAGTTCACAGCACCCTTGTTATAACGTCCAAACTCCGAGTATCCCGCTTAATAACACCCATAATACTCCACCATATAGTTCCCTATAGAACCCGTCTAAGGAGGCTAGACTATAGCTCAGATGTATGTCCTGAGGCCCTGAAGTAGTATTGTGGCTACCTCAAGGATATTGCAAGACATTATGCCTCTAACGCTATCACACTTCGCCGTGTCTTGAGATTAATTTCAATTTATCATTGGAACCTGTTTTCCGGGCACCCCTTGTATCATTGAGCCAGTCCTTTGACAACCCGAAGCCCTGCAGGCTTAACCCCAAACCCCCAACCCCAAGCCTTGAATCCTTGAACCCTGAAGCTTCTACCTTAAACTTTTCTTCTAAGCCTTCATGTAGACCCCTGATTAATAAGCCCCCTCCTTGTGGGGCCTAAATATTAGGATCCCTACTATACCCCCTACGGTTGCTGGGTTCCATTAACCTTTAGATAACCCTTCTGTTGTAGTAGGGCCTCACACGGCCAGCGGCTGCACAAGCGTACATGGCGGACTTAGCCAAGGCATGTAGGATTCGTAGGACACCCAAAGCTCGTTGATTAAGAAATAGCTCGTTGGCATAAAGCAAATCTAACTGTTGATGCTACAAACCCACATGTCCTTAGTGTACTTCCGAAGGTTTGGGGTACTTTGGGCATGCAGGATCTTTGATTTCCATGGTAGCATCATGTAGAGCATGTTCCCTAGCTCTCGGGGTTTCGGGTTTGGGTGTAGGCTTACTGCGGATTTGTAGGGAAAAAGGGAATGTATTATACAGGGACTGTATACGGAGTGTAGTCCCTTATTCCCCACTAAGCACCAGTAAGTAGCGTTGGCTTATCTTTTTAGCGGTTTGGCATTGGGGGTTTGGGATTTGCAGTCTAGTGTTGAGGGCTTAGAGCGCCCATGCTTCAACTGGGTCAAGGCTCCTAGCTTAGGTGACACACAACTTGCAAACCTGACAAGAAACTTCAGTGTTTTGAAGCAGTAGGTATCTACTTCTCGGAACCTCTAGGAGGATAGGTCGGAGAGTAGGTATCAGGTGGGTACCCGAAAAAGAAGCTACTTATGCAGACCTCATTTAATGCCATTAACCTCATACGAGCCTTATATGAGACTTATGTGGGGACGCACTGTGTACCCAGCTTATTACTAAACTCTAAACCCTAGACTCCTAAATCCTGTAACCCTAGAAACCTAAAGCTTTGAAACCAGTCAACCCTAAACCCTAAATCCTAGAACCGCAAAACCTGTGAACCCTGAAGCCCCTAAAGCCCTTAAACCCTAGAACCCTTAACCCTACCCACCCGCAGCTACATACCGGGGGGTCTCCTTGATGCGTAGGAGCCAAGGCCTTACAGGTGGAGATTGGGTTCAAGCTTTAGGGGCTCAGGGTTTAGGGGAACCCTAAACCGTAACCCAATAACCTCATGGACTCCCCTAAGGTTTAATGGTAGGTTGTCAACATTACAGTCCCTTCTTGGGTCCCTCTTAAGTTGTAAAGCCACTAGTCCATGAAGTATTGCAAATGGGACCATCTATGTGACAAGCGCGGAAATATTTTCAACAAGAGACTCCACATGATGGGTAGCATTTTGAATGCTAGCGGGTGAAGGCTTTTGGCAGTCCCCGTAAGAAACAGCGGACTTACCAAATAATGGTACCTCCCAACCCCAAGCCAACAAATTTCCAAGACACAACCACTACCCCTTAACCCTAAACCCTAAACCTCCCAGAAACGTTACTCTCTTCGACCCACGAACCCCTTGAACTCCTCTGTTGCCTCCTTGCACAAGCCCAATCCGCATGTTCGCTATTCTCTTCTCATCAACTTTCCTATAACGGACAACAGGAACTTTTTGGCCAAATCAGCCTCCCTTTCAGACTAGTCATGAGAGACTGGAGGATATCTTTGCTTGTAACTTGGGGTTTGCCATACCTAGCTTCAAAGCCCTAGCCAGCGAAAATCAGAAGCGCTAAACGTCCTGGATCCCCAAAACCCCAGCCCCCCCCTCAACTGGTTTGCTCTTAAGGAAGTTACATGAAGTTGCCACAATCGGGGTGGTATACAGTAAATAATGGCATTTCCTTATTCGAGCAATGTAAAAAAGCCTGAGCAGCAATCCAGCTCCCGAACTTCACACCCTGCACGCTGAACCCTGGTGGCCCTAAATCTCAAACCTCCAGCCAAATACAATCCCTCAACAGCACACCCGCAAGCCGAAAAACCCAAAGCCTGAACCCTGAACCCTGAACCCAAAGCCCATGCCCTGTCCCAAACCCTGAATTTGAGTACAGCTCCTACCTTTTAACAGTCTATAAGAGGTCATATGAAAGGCTATCTAAAACGATGTGATCAACAATACTATCCAACTGTTACAGATGGTTAAGAGTTCAGGGTAGTACTCAACTTTCAACCATTACAACTTCCGAAGGAGTGAGGCGGCGGCATTCCAAAGCTCTGCGTCCTGACTTTCCATGTTGGTACCCAGACCCCTGATTAATAAACCCCCTCCTCCTCCTATTTAGGCTCTTAAAAGGAAGGGGTTTGTTAACCATGGGACATTATAGCGTCTATTCAGGAAATCCGTCTGGTGATCTATTGAGGGAGCTGCCAGAAAGGAGAGTCTGACTGCCAACATTTGCGCTTTTGGAGCTTTCCAAGCTTCCCAAGCTATATACTGGTCTCTTGTAGTGCTTCCTCATCTTCCTACTACTGCTGCTACTACTATACTAATACCACCACCACAACAACAACTTATACTACTCCTCCTGCTGCTGTTTCTACTACCACCAATACCATGCAGCTATGGCAGTCCCAGAGCGACCTGCGAACGTCACAGTCCTTGAAAAGGAGGCCTCTATCGGATCCCATGTCTGTTCGAGGATTGTGCTCGTTTTTTGGGGATTCTTTATGCACTTGTAGTTTCCAAGAAACGTGGAATGCTACAATCCTTCTTGGGATCCCCAAGATGGTGCTCCTGATTTTCGGACACACTAAATTTTGAACTCCAAAACCTACTGTTCATGGATGGCTTTTTGCACCACCTATGGCTAGAGTCCTAGGATTCAGAATTTCTAAATTCCAATTTTAGGGCAGTTTTGGTACTATTCCCTATATGAATCCACCATTTAGGGTGAGGTCGGGTGAGGTTGCTTTAAATTGCCCATTCTTGTTTACTTGAGGCCATGGGTGCCATGCCACCAGGCCTGAGTTTCCTGGGTGATGTAAGGGGTTATATAGGGATAATGGGACAGAAAATGGAAACTACTACTTAGGGTTTAGGGCTAAGGGTTTAAGGTTAAGTGCTTGGGGTTTAGGGTTCTATGTCGACCCTTGATTCATAAACCCCCTCCTTTTCAGGGCCTGGATATTAGGATCCCTTTTATAATCCCTATTAAGGGGAGCGGGGTTTATTATAAATCACAGGTCTAGATTGATCTGAATCAACGGACCCCTTCCAGTAATGGCCAACATTTTTCAGCACGCGCCTAAACCCTAAACTGTTACACCGGGAGTACACTCTACAAATGCGTTGGGCTCCTTGTGCGAAAGAGTCCATGCGTGCCGGAGGCGGAAATCTAAAAACTGGAGTACTTTCCAGGATACTGGCATTGGGCAACCATACCATCCTCATCTTGTTGAGCTATTTCCTGGCGCTTTACCCTTCTGCCCACTCTGAAACCTAAACTCTATAACCTCAGCCAGAAATGCCACCCCGACTATTCCTTGGGTCCCAAGTTACAGGAAGGCAGAACGAGATTGTGATCTCTTAACGGGGATATGGGGGACATCCAAGATTTAGGATTTAGGTTGCAGGGAATGACTGCAAAGATTACCTCACATGAAATGCTATGCTCCAAAAGGGGGACATGATCTAGACTTAACCGTGAGAACAATGGTATCTCAAAATAACATACTTCTCAGGCAGACCACGAAGGGATTTGTAGCTCGACAAAAGTCTACAATACAGCTACAGTACGGGCCTCAAGAATTGTGGCAATGTTTTTACAGGCACTGGGGACACCCTTCTGGGTCAGATGCAATCAGGATTAGAGCATTTCGGAGATGTTGGGAAGAGACTTCGTCTTGTTTTTGCATGCGGGATGCTGGCACTTCACAGCGAACATTGGGAAGTGTGAGAGGTATTAATCCAGGGAACCCGAATATGTCTACATTCCCTAAGAGCCCGCAGTGCTTCACGGTTTAGGGTTTAGGGTTTAGGGCCGTGGCTTCTCCAAACATCCCCATCTGAGGTTTGGGGTTTAGTCTTCCCGAGGTCCTCCCTCAGTTGTTCAGGCATAGTTCAAGCCAATTAAACACACCAACCTAAAAGCTCTAAGCCCTCAACCCTAAACTCTAAGCCCTAAATCCTACTATCCCAAACCCTGACACCTTCAACCGCAAGATCCTTACAGGGTTGCTGTTAAGGAATTTTTCGAACTTGTAAATTCAGGAAACCCCGGTATTTACTATATACCCAGATTATAGTAACTTAATGTAAGTTCCTTATCACAAGGTAATCTAGAATAATTGGGGGAACAATATTTTTTTCTGAACACTTGGGGGAAAAAATTCCCCCAACTGTTTGGAAGAATTTGAATTCCCAGCTTAACCCTAGATCCTGCCTGCTTCACTGAGAAACGTTGGGCTGAGGCTAGGAGAGCCAGAGCCTGGGAAGGCTTAGGGTTTTAAGGTTTAGGGTTTAGGGTTTTGGGGTTTAGGGTTTTAAGGTTTAGGATTTTGGGGTTTAGGGATTTGGGGTTGAGGGCTTTAGGGTTTTGGGGTTTTGAATTTAGGGTTTTAGGGTTTGGGCTTGGTTCTCGGGGGTAGGTCGGGGTTCGGTTTTTGTGCTCTTGAATGGATTTATGGGCGGTTGTATAAATAGTTTCTATCACTCAGAGTCCAGCAGGGTTTAGGGTTTAGGGTGCCGTGCTTCTAAATACATGTATAGGAGGTTGTAGAGGCATTTTCTATGACTTTCTTTTCAACTGGGTTTCGGGGCTTTCAGGGTTGTTTCAAGGTGTCTGTGTGGTAGTTCTGAGAATTACGGGTCCCCCTTACACCTGCAAATATATAATAATCTTTGTTGTCTGGACTTCCAAACAGTAGCATGTACAGGTGTTTATGCCCAGAGCTTGTTTCTCACTGCTTTTATGTGGGCAAATTCTTCAAGGCTCAGGTGACTTAGTACGTACGTTATTCTATCTATTGGGAATTCTGCTTGGAGATTTGCGGGAGTGAATAACTGCTTTTAACTGGGGTTCTCGCTGTATTTTTAGTTTGGGCAGCCTATATATTCAGTCCAGTTTGGGGGACTGTAAGGTCTTCCATTGCGCATCTTATCGAGAGTGTGCTTGTCGAAGAGGCACTGCATAAATCCCGCATAGGCGGCATTCCCAGGGACGTAGGAGGCGATGAAGTGCAGATGAATAGTGTTTTTTTGGTGATTGAAGCTAATAAGATTATATTCCTTCTATAAAATACTATACCCCAAAAGGAGGATATAATCTTACTCTATATTGGGTACCATATAATCCCCAAATAAAATGCTTCTCAACTGCTTTGCCCTTCCTTGATTGGAATATTCAATCGCCGTCGCCACTGGGACTTGGAGAGCGCCCAGTTGGGGGACCACCTTCGAAGAGTATAGTCCCCCCTAAGTAGATAGAATATGGCTTTGGGTATATAATAAGATCCCCATGTACCCCATATTCTATCTACTTAAGGGGGAGCAAGATTCTCCTAATCCGTTCATACTAATGTAGACCCAGGATTTGGGGGTTTTGGGATTTTAAGGTTAAGGATTTAGGGTTGTAGGGTTTAGGGTTAAGTATTAATAAGCTCCCTCCTTTCAAGGGCCTTCAAAGTAGTATCCCTATCATAATCCCCGTTAAGGGGAAGGGGTTTACTGATTAGGGGTTTAGATTTACATTGACCTCCCCCACTCCTAGTATTAACTATTCACCATATCAGATCTCATACAGTTGGGGATATGAAAATCGTGAGGGTTCATTCTTAGTATGACGGATGTGAAGCTTCGGTACAGAAGCCGTCAAGCATCCCCAATCCGCAACATGTAATCTCTTGCCCCGAGATCCCCACACCAACTAGTACAATGATTACTGCTACTCTTCCTATTACTATTGCCGTTCTTCTTATTGGCAGCTGGCAATCTTATCCTGATACACAACGATACCATATTGCCAACATCTATCATTAAGGGGTGGTGGATTTACTGTGGGAGGAAGTGATTGCCGGCGGGGATCCCCAACAGACAAAACGTAAGAATTCTAAGAGGCGCTCAATTACCAATTCTTTGAACACTTTCAGGAATGGTGCTTGGCAACACTTCTGAGGGCAAAACATCATAAGGGTGTTGAGTTGTGGCGGGGTTTGGCTGTATGATACATGGTTGGAACGAGCACCTCAAATATTGCAAGACTGCCAACTCAAACTAGGACCTGGGCCCATACCTCTGCGCAGTGGCCGCAGCTGGGAAATAGGGGGGCCCGCATATCCACTCCGGTATAGCATAATCCTTTTCATAAGGAAACCCAAAAAGGAGCCCCTAAATTTTTGGAAGCCCCCAGATGCTCTCAGCATCCTCAGAGAAAATTAACCCTTGATTCGCTTCAGACAAAATCAGAACCTGGTAGTTGAAGAGAATTACACATGGGAGTTTGAGTTCTTCCTGCTTTTGCAAAAAGCTGGGCCTCATCCTCCCCGCAAGTCTGCGTTGTAAATGGAGCATTGATACTATTGATACTACAAGTCAGCATGACTTCAAATGACACACTACCATAGCTTTCCGTGTTGTGAGTACCTAGGGCCTAGAAGGGATAGTCAAAAAGGGTTGGACCCAGGTATCGCACAATTCCCTACCTCACTAGTAAGCCCCACCCCCCCACAATGAGAAACATCCTCACATTTTTGCAGTTACGGGGGTAGGGAGTTATCGGTATTAGGGGCATGTGAGTGCTATGGTTCTTCAAATGAAAGCCTGGGTTCCCACGGGGCATCAATCTTTATACACACATGCATGTTCCGCGTCAGGCGAGATTGTCAAGTATGGGAGGACAGTCCATGCGCAAGAATATTGGAATTTCATTGTCTACTAACACCGAGAAACGAACTAACAAGCGTGTTTCTTGGGACGAAAAGCAATCAAACCCCACACGTTCAAAGCTCCAACCTCCAACACCCTCAGCTTAAGCCGACCCTGCTTGAACAAACAACATGCCCATCATCCTTGGATCCTGAGCCATATTGTATATATGTATATATATATACACATACATATATGTATATATACACACATATATATATATTCTGTATACATATATATATATATCCCTATTAGCCCTGTTAAAAGGACCCTTTCTGGGCACTTGGGGGCCCGGGCGGCTTCCCATTGGCCGCCTGAAACCAGTGAGTCAAGTATTCAGGGCTTAGGGTTTTGGATTTATGGTGGTTAGTGCGTAGGGACTAGGGTTTCGGGCCAGGGTTTTGGATCTATGGTGGTAAACTTGGTTGGCCCTTGGAGCCCTTTGAAAGACGTTAGTATATAGGGTCTTTATGAAAAAAGAGGGGAAAACATTCAAGTATCCCAAAGCCCAACGCAGTAAGATGTAAATCTCAGGATTCAATGTTGAGCGCAGCCAGCAGCTGGCTTTGGCGGCTTTGTGGCCCTTTTTCCTCTTAAGCATATCTTTCTGCGTGTCACTACATTGCCTGCCCTATGATCAGGTCTGACCTTGCTAGATGTCTCGACGATCGGTTCTCCAACCCCCCCGCCCTCCCTATACTACCCCCGCTCGGCTTAATTATCATCAAATGACTTTAACTAAGGGGGAACCTAGGGGCAGTAAGCGAGGATTTGAGGACTAATGTCAACCCCTGATTTATAACCCCCCTCCCTTAACGGATTATAATAGGGAGCCTAATATTAAGGTCCCTAAAAGGAGGGGTTTATTAATCAGGGGTCTACATTAGCAAGTATCAAAACCCAGGATGTAGTACTTCTTGCAGGGACGCTTGAAGTGCTCATAGCTAAATGTTTCGCAGTGTTCCTGAGGCTATTGGATTGCTGTCAAGGAACGTAAACTAAGCTACTGCAACAAGAAAACCCTATTGTTTATCATATACCCGTATTATGGTGGCTTAATTTAGATCCCTTAACAGCAACCCCTAACCCCTGTCAATACTACCCCTAGGTTCCCCCTTAAATCACTTTTATTAAGCCGAACTACCTAAATTACCTCAACTAGGGGGAACCTAAGGGGGGTAGTATAGGGGGTAGCAAGGGAACCAATGAGTTTTGTTTGGTATCCTTAACTAAGGGGCGAACCTAAAATTCAGGGCCCTGTGTCGGGGAGGATCCCCCAAGGGCAGATGTCAAATGCTCCTGCTTGCTTCTTTCCTGCTCCTTACTGGTGCTTCAAAGGAGAGTGGGGGGGGGTTGGATCCCTATATTAAGCCTATATAAGCCCATATATCAATCCTATATAATGCCCTATAATCGTACTATACTAATCCTAATATACTGACATATATACCCTATTAGGGTACTATAATGTCCCTATATAATCCCATAGATATCCTATAATGGGACCTATATTCACTCCCCCACTCCCCCGTAAGCTTCAGTCATTCTTCTCCTAATCCCTACATCCTGAACCGCAACACGGACACCCTTAAATCCCGGAAGTCCAAAACCTCAAACGCCAAATTCGAAAACTCCTAAAGTCCGAATCACCGAAACCCACAAAAACACACCAGACATCAAAAACACCTTTAGAGCCTGCATCCCTGAGAATCGCAAGCACCAAAACCTCCAGTCCCCCTAAACCAAACCTGTTTCAGGGTTTGGGGTTCTACTCAGGGGGGAGGGGATGAAGTATAGTAGAAATATAGACGTTTATCCAGGGATTATTGGAGGGGATCCACTGCCCAAGATAAAGACGATAAGCCTCCCTATAGCTTACAAAACTTAGGATCTAGAGTGTGTGGTTTAGGGTTTAGGTTGGGTACTGTCCCCAGCCTGCGAAGCGTCATACTAAGGGCTACATATAACTACATTATTCAGATTATGGAACTGTTATAGAGTGGGAGCACTACCCAACCGGTAACCCTTTGGAAGAGTAAGTAGTATCCCAACATGAAACACTACTCATGTGGTAGTTGTCCTCAAATGGCCTTAAATCTAGATTCCCTTTGTGGTTAGGATCCTCCCGCTAGGAAGTGTATTGACAAAGGTCCCTTCATAACAACATCTCCAGAACAACCTTCATCGCAATACCCTAATTCCTAAACCTTTCACGTGACTAAACCCTAAATCCTCAGCCCTAAATCCTAAACCCTAAATCCTAGACCCTAAATCCTAAACCCTAAATCCTAGACCCTAAATCCTAAACCCCAGATCCTGAACCCGAAGCCCCAAACCCTTAGCCTCCGCAGGAAGCCACGGTGGACGCCAGAGCCGGGGAAGTGACCCCCACCGAGGCTGCCATCTCATCGAGCCTTAGTCTGGGGAGTACTTGGAGGATCGGTTTAGGGTTTTAGGGTTTTAGGGTTTAGGGGTTTTAGGGGTTTTAGGGTTTTAGGGTTTTAGGGTTTAGGTTTAGGGTTTAGGGACTTAGGGTGTTAGGGTTTAGGGATTTAGGGTTTAGGGATTTAGGGACTTACCCCAGACCCCTGATCCTCCCCTTAAAACGGATTATAATAGGGATCCTGATATTAAGGCCCTCAAAAGGAGGCGGTTTATTAATCATGGGTCTATATCCACAATAACCCAACAAAAAGGAATCTAGGGCTTAAGGTCTAGGCTGGTTATTACCAAATGCAAAGGGGTGTATATGGGGTGATACAGGCTTCTTTTCGGGCATGTTGGACTATACAGGGTAATTTCAAGTCAATTTGTTCGGAGGGTGTAGGATTTACAGTTTGAGGTTACAGGGTTTAGAGTGTAGGGATTTAGGGTTAGGGGCTTGAGGTTCAGGTGTTAGGGTTCACGATTTGAGGGTCTAGGGTTCAGGGGTTTAATTAGGAGTCTAGGGTTTAGGACTATAGGAGTGAAAGTATTCATCAGCAGAATTGAGGGTGTAGGGTTTAGGGTAGCAGAGAATCAACTTGGAAAGATCATGGAGACTGAAACGGCAACTGGGATCATATAGGGATTTATAGGGGCTACACCCTGTTAGCAGTCTGAAAACTTACCAACACAGTTTTGAAGTCTATTTCTGATACCCTATACCATAGTAAGACAAGAAATGTGGGATCACACAACTATTTAGAAAGCTCAAGCACAAAAGCCTAATTATTTGGCCTTTAAATTCCATGTGCACTTGAAACATGGGCCAACTGAAGAGCCTGGAAATGTCGCAGTTAAGGGTGTAGTGTTTAGGGTAACATGGAAGGCTGAATGAGTCTGGACTAGCAGCCCAAAGCTTCCAAGGTTCATGCTATATGAGCTCTGGATTATGCAATAGGTCCCCCCCAAAACCCTAGCCTATATAGTCCCTTATAGGTCCCCCAACCTAAATTTAGTCCGTAGCTCATATAGGGGGGTCTCCGGTACAGATATGTTGGGATATGAAAGCAGGGATCCACACTTACTCAAAGCTACTTGAGCCTCTTACCCGTGTTTGTCCAGAGGACTTCCACAAGTGGATGGAGAATACCATGCATCACCTTACATACCCACCCCATAAAGTCAGGGCCTAAATTATTACCAATACGTGTTTAGGGTTAGGGCATAACCCTACACAACGTAGGGGCCTAAATTAATACCAATATGGGTTTAAGGTTAGGGCATACCTCCACCCCGTAATGTAAGGGCCCAAATCACTACCAATATTGGTCTACAGGGTTTATGGTTAGGGCATACCCCATAATGCAAGGGCCTAAATCATTACCATTACCATTTTGGGTTCTATTTGAGATGCCCTACACTACACTTGCACAAGGAAGGCGGGATCACAATGTTGGTAACCACTGAAGCCCCTACAGTGCCTGTGTACTTACCATGCATTGTTGATCTTCGGTTGTGCAAGATTTCACCCATCAACCGGGTTGCCGCTAGGGAGCCGAAACTAACTTACCATGATAAGGCAACCCAACGATTTACCACATACTCATATGAGCTATAGTCTAAACTCCCTATATCGTCCCCTATATAACCCCCTTTAAGGAGTTTAGATTGTAGCTCATATTATGATAGCTTAACTTAAGTTCCTTAACGGCAACCCAGCCAACCGTCTCACTAAACACTGAACACTGAACACCAGCTCCCCAAGCCTTTCCTTCTGAATGGAGGGCGGCTTCCAGTAATCCCCAAGCCCTGTACTCTGAACCCTCGAATCCTAGGCGTAGTAGGGAATCCCTAAGCCCTTATAATCCCACTTAAGTAGATAGAATGTGGCTTTGGATATATTCTAATAACATCCCCATATACCCCATCTACTTCAGGGGGACTATAACCCCAAACCCTACACGGATTGGGGTACAGGGTTTAGGCTCTCAAGACTCGAGTCCATCAGGGTCACAAGGGGTGAGCGCACCACCGATAAATGATACTGGGCTGCACATGTTGGGTCATTCCCCCTTACAGTAACTGTTACCACAATGGGTTATAGGAGTTATAAGAACCCCCTGAATAAGGCCCCTTTAAGGACAGTTACTGGGAAGGGGAATGACCCAATGCACATGTATCACACTCCTTTGTACCAAAAAGGGCAATAATGTGTTGACCCCTCAGAAAAACCACTTTCCAACATGAAAGAGATTCTCAGGGTAATCTCGAATAATTTCAATTCCCAATTTTAGGCCACTCTGGTAGTATTCCCTATAGAAACCACCATTTGGGTGAGGTCACTTTTAACTGTCCAGGTTAGATTAAGTCAGCATACCGTGGGTATACAGTGAATACTAACGATTCATAATTATTGTAACCCCAAAACCTATATACCCTTATGATAGTAATTCTAGAGGGTCCAAATATTCACCATGAAGTTTGGGGGTCACACCAAGCTTTAATCATGGGTTCCCTAGCTAGTTCCCTTATACAACCTCCTGGAGCGTGCCCGTGTAATTCGATTGTTTGGGGTTAATCATGGCTAATTAAGGGGTGCCCCAAGTGGGGGTAGTATGTGTGGTTTGAGAACATCGTGCAACAGAAGACTTTTTTGGAAAGGTCGTGGGTCGTGGATTTCCCGGAGGTGCGATCATTGATTGCAACATACCAACAGAAATCCCTGCCGGGCTACTGCAATCACTCAGCCGCTGCACTTCACGGGCCGTCGAACAGCCGGAGGCTGCCCAGCTCTACTGCGCGCGGAACCAGAAGCGTCTGTCGGAGCTTCTTAGCAGTGCGGAGCAGTGGCGGGAAGCCAAGCAGCAGCGGGCACTGGGAGGGTCTTTACGGGGAACGTTGGCTGCTATTCCCATGAGTCTACGAAGGCTAGCAGCATCTTTGACAAGGTTGTAGGACGTCCCTAAAACGCAGGAAGGGGGAGTCCTTACGAGAAGCTGGCAGTTTGTCCTAAATCCTAAACCGCATTAAACCCTACACCCGTAACCACATGAAACCCTTAACCCTATGCAAGAACTTTGACCGAGGGGTTGGCAGTTTTCCCTAAACCCTCAATCCTAAACCGCATTAAGCTCTATACTCCCTGCAAGAACTTTGACCGAGAATCTTCCCCATCCCGTAGGCTCCTCCAGTGAGCTCTCAGAAAAAAAAACGGCCCATGGAGGAAGTCTTGCACCAGTTCGTAACTACCAGGAGCTGATATATATAGATATAGGGGCTTTATAGGGAGTATGTAAGGCTATACAAGGGTCACATAGCGATAATGGAAAAGAACATGTAAGCTACAATGTAATATATGATATGGGGTAGCGCAAGAGTTCCTATGTTTACTTTAGGTAGGCACATTGCAAAACACAAGTCGTTTATTGAATCTACTTCCCTAAACCCTAAACCCTACACGGCAGTATGATAGTAAGTAGAAGAAACTAGAGGATATTACCTGGATATTACTTGGGCTTTCTCTGCCTAGCAAAGAAATCTGGGCTGGCTGACAGCTGCACAGCGATCTCCCACCTTGCTTTGTAACAGTGGTTCGTTTGCAGTGGAGGAGTGGAAAAGAACATGGATACCCCCTTTTGTTCAGGGTTCAGGGTTTAGTGGGGAATGAAGGATTGGATCCTTGCAGTAGTTCCTGTAGAATCCCTTCAATCGTACCCAATGCCCATTTTTTCATTCACTACAAACTGCCAGTTTCGATGGGCTCTCGAAGGTTCTTGGGGCTTGCTGAACTGAGTTTTGCTCCACTGAGGGTCCCTTAGCTACTGTTCAGGGTGCTGGGTTTAGGGCATAACTCCCCAGAATCATGAGCTAAAGCTGGAGCAGGAATTTTTCCGTCAACCGCATCATAGACCTGACAATTGCTCTTGGTCACAAAGCCCAGTGCTATACCCATCCGATTTGGTGCGCCTCTCCAAAATCTGGCTTAAGTAAACCCTAAACTGAAGTCTTGTTCTTATTCTGAATATTGCTGTTATTCTTATTCTTATCATGATTCTTATTTTTGTAAGGATTCCCTGTTTATTACTAGATAGCCACATTATGGTTATTCAATTCAAGTTTCTTAGCGGCGTCCCAGGATTTGGGAGACTAGGGATGTTGGCTGACTGAACCCTTCCATGGTAGGACTCAGTGGTTTAGGGTTTAGGGTTTGGGGTCAGGGTTTAGGGCTTGCAGCTTAGGGTTTAGGGCTTAGGGTTCGGGTTTGGGGTTTAGCAGCACATGGAAGGTGCCACACATGAAATGCTGCTTCAAGGCAATACCATGGGGTTAACATGGCCATATTATTCGTTGTAGTACCAGAATTCAGCTTTCTTCGAAACACTTTCTCTGACTAGCTCGAGGATTTCCGGAATCCCGCCCGCATCGACTCTCAGTGAGGCTGGGGGCACTTTGAAGATTTCTGGGGATGCAGGGG
This sequence comes from Symbiodinium pilosum, assembly GCA_905231905.1. Classification (NCBI taxonomy): domain Eukaryota; class Dinophyceae; order Suessiales; family Symbiodiniaceae; genus Symbiodinium; species Symbiodinium pilosum. The sequence continues at coordinate 59,622 of CAJNIZ010046848.1, read as the reverse complement.
TCAAGAGGAGATTGCATGGGTGCCCCCCAGGATTCTATAGGGCCGAAGCCCCCATCAGGCAGCGGTCGTAACACTGGCTGGTGCTTTTTCCGCCAAATGCCCCGAATTCGAAGAAGATGGTTTTTCCAATAGCCCTGCTATGAAACCAGAACAAGCTTCTACACGAATCTGCCACCACGCACGGACTCTGTTGCAATGCCATAATCCTTCAGCAAACAATGTGTAGAAGCTCAGGGCTTACACTCCCGTAAACCAACGTGGATTCCCAAATGGGGCCCAGGAAAGACTGCGGTCCTTTCTTTAGAAAGGTGCTATGTCGGGCTCTAAGTTTATTGGGGGAGGGTGAACCCTTACAAGCTCCTGGCCCTGATCCCAACTCCTATCCACTGAACCTCTAAAGGTCTCCAAGTCCTGAACCCCAAACCCCTAAACCCCAAACCCCAAGCCCTAAACTCCAAGTCCTGAAATGCCAAACGTAAGCGTACGCTCTGGCACCCTCCACGCTCTTCGTCGGCATCCCGTGCTCAAGACCCTGTGACACTTCCTAGATCCTAGACTTACTGGAGGGTTTGTAAGCCATAAGCGAATATTATCCCATATGAGCTGTAGTCTAAACTCCTAGTATCTCCCTATAGTAGTCCCCTACATATTCCCCCTTTGAGGAGTTTAGACTTCGCTCATATAGCCCCTATGTAGCATATTCCTTTATTCCCTACTAACCTAAACCCTAAACCCTTAAGCGCATGCTGGATCCTAAGCCCGATTCAACCCAAACCCTTGGTCCCCGCACTGGTCAGCTGCAGCAAGATTTCGAAGTGCCTGCTACATCTCACTGAAGCAGCACTATAATCACAGGTAAAGTATTGTTCAGTAGTTGTTTTAAGTGGAACTGCAAACACCAAATCTTGAACCCTAAACCCCGAATTCCAAACCCTCAACCCTAAACTCTAAGCCCTGTGCAGAGCGAGGGGCAGGCTCGTACCGGCTACAAGGCTCATACTGTTAGAGTCCCCCTTAAGTAGAATCTGGCTTTGAGTATATTCTAATAAGATCCCCATATAACCCAAATTCTATCTATGTAAAGGAGACTATATATCCTGCACCACAGTAAGTCTCATGATTCCCAGGAGTTGCAGTATTTCAGGGGCCCCTAAGCTGTGTAAAATATCCTCCATCAACAAGCTCTTGGAGTGATAAACGCATGGTGTCAACAATGTTCAAACTGAACACAAGGGTGAACTGAACACAAGGGTGACCCTTGGTTTAGAGTTCAGGGCGTGGCGTGCAAGCAGCAGATGCCGTTCGAAAAAGTGCGACTTAGGTGCTCGCAGGTGCTTGTGGCTTTGTCTATATCATGGAGTGCCTAATATAGCCCGTGTATGCGCAGTATATACATATACACATACACATATACACATGTATGTTTGTATGCATGCATGCATGCATGCATGCATGTATGTATGTATGTATGTATGTATGTATGTTCATATACATGTATTTGTTTGTAGAGTGCAGCGCTGGCCACTCCCCCTCACACCTTGCTACGGTGCTGGCATGAAGTCCTACAGTTTCCAGCATTCTGCTAAGTGACTATTACCTTGCCATAATCAAGACCTGCATGTAAACCCTGAACCCCTTAGGTGAGGTCAGGCAGATATTCCTCACCTTTTCTTTCTTTAGGATCCCTTCTTTGCCCATCCCCTTGTGAGCTGTAGCCTAAACTCCTTAAAGGGGGTTATATAGGGGATTATATAGGGGATTACTACAAGGCTTATTAAGAGGGACAGTAGGAATTTAGACTATAGCTCTTGTGGCTTGGTGGGTGTTGCTTCAAAGCTGTCAGCATCGCTTTCCCATTCAGGCCTCCTCCCTCTCCCTGTGGTTTGGGTGGTTGTCTTCTTTCGATAACTGTCATGATTCCTCCCCCTAATGGTATGGTGGTGGCAACACGTCGCACAGTAGGACGCTTCACCATATCACACATCCCTACCTTTCCCTGAAAAAAGGCCTTAAGCCTTAGATTCCCATTCCATAGTTCTCATAAACCCGTTGGTGTCTCTCCGTTGGTGTCTCTCTTTCGACTTCGTGATTTCTTGGACAACTGAAAGACACAAGATTTGCTCGGGGTCCTGGGCCAGAAAAAAATGCGTCGGGCTCCGGGTTGGATTTAGGGGTTTAGGGCCGGTTCGATGGAAGCAACAGAGCAAACGACTAGGATCGGCACCCTACACCCTCGATCCACACATGAAACCCACAGGACATCTTTGAGTAGTTGCTATGCCCCCGAATCTTCAAGTAGAGGCCAATTTTAAATCCAAACCCCTGGGCCGGAAGCCCTATAAAGTGTAGAAGCCTAAATTTTTACCGATCACAGTTTGAGGTCTATTTGAGGTGCCCTATCTCGCAACAAAAGGGAATCTAGAACCACAACGTTGGCATTTCTTAGATTCTTAGTTCGCCATAGGTTTAACAAAACTTTGTTAAACTCCTAGTATCCGCCTTAATAACCCACATAGTAATCCCCTATGTTATCCCCCAATACAACCCCCTTTACGGAGTTTAAATCCTAAACCCTCGTCCCCTACATAACCCCATTCAAGGAGATTAGGCTATAGCTCATGAGAGACGAATTGCCTTGCCAAAGAGGACAGCATCGAGCGCGATGCCTCGATGTTTGCAATCCTGGACTAGGATCCCCAGTACCCTTGGGGTTTAATGTAGGGGTTCAGGGTTTAGAGTCTCAGTTTCCTGGGTGATGTAGGGGGTTATATAGGGATAATGGGATAGAAAATGGAAACTACTATTAGGGTTTAGGGCTAAGGGTCTAGGGTTAAGGGTTTTGGGTTTAATGTAGACCCATGATTAAGGGTTAGTATGGAATATATTGGTGTTGTATAGAGACAACGGAAACTACTATTTTAGGGTTTAGGGGTGAATGTAGACCCATGATTAATACACCCCCTCCTTGTAAGGACCTTAATATTAGGATCCCCATTATAACTCCTATTAAGGGGAGGGGATTTATTACTCACGGGTCTGGGTTAGAGTCCCTTTCTGGCAACAATCTTGTGGCCAAGAAGAACCTCAGACCCCCAAAATGGGGAAAAGGAACCCACTGTGCCTCCGTACCTAAACCCTAAACCCTAAACGGTCCGGAAGGAGTTTGCATTATCCCTCCCGCGCTCAAAACAAAGTACTACCGTCTAGATGGTTGAAACCGTTGAAACAGATGATAGGATTATTCAAAGTACTGTTGATGGAGGAAATCTTGCACCACCTTAGGTCCCTAAAGTCCTAGGAATTACAATAATTTGGGACCCCTAGGTGGTGCAAGATTTCATCCATCAACAGTATCATACCCAACAGGAAACTGTGATCGTACTCCATATGAGCCATAATCTAAACTCCTAGTATCCCCCTTAATAACCCCTATAGTAGTCCCCTATATAATCCCCTTATATAACCCCCTTTAAGGAGTTTAGATTATGGCTCATATTCCTAAACCCTAAACCCTAAACCAAACCCTAAACCCTAGACTCCATATTGGGGGCCATCATATCCCTGCTTGGACTGCTACTTACATGAAGCGTCCTGCAACAAAGCCAAGGCTAGTGGCCACCTCGGATAAGGAGGGTTTGGGTTTTAGGGTTTGAGGGTTTTTAAGGTTTAGGGTTTTAGGGTGTGAAAGGTTTAGGGTTTTAGGGTTTAAAAGGTTTAGGGTTTAGGGTTTCAGGGCTTAGGGTTTGGGGTTTTAGGCTTTAAGGTTTTGAGGTTTCATACCTGGTGGGCCTTTCTGAAAATTGGAGGATGTTGAGAGACATGTAACCTTCCTAAACAGGGGGATCCCAATCTAGACCCCAAAATACTATAATCCCTCCTATGGGGGCCCCCCAAAAAAGGTACCCCTCATTTCCGGAAATCCTAAACATCTGTTACGGAGGGCCCGGGGGCTTTGGGAATTGGGTTTAGGCCTTCGGGTCTCTCGCAAGCAGGGCATCTCAGGGACTCTGAATTGAAGATGTAAAGAGGTCACATGGATGAATTGACAGGAGTTTTTTGAAAATGTCCCATTGTCCGGGTATGCTACGATCTAGGCCTCATTCTCACGGCAAACGAAACTGACGAGGAAACCGTTGTATACATTGACTACTATACTTCTTAGCAATCCAGGGATTGATGGTGGTACCGGATGTCCTCCAACAACGGTAAGGGTGAGGTTAAAGTGCGGCTTAGAGTTGGATGCTTAACTTCTCTAAGCCCTGAACCCTAATCCTCTCAACCCTGAGCTCTAAAGCGTGTGTTTCAGGGTTTTTGGAATCTAACTGTGGAAATACAAGAATTTGTCATGGGGACGGCTTGGGTGAGGTCAAAGGCACCTTCAGGCTTTCACAGACTAGGGTTTAGGATTCAGAAGCAACATTAAGCCCTTGACCCAAGTCCCTAAAACTATTTCCATGGCTGTCTTCGAAGTACCGCCTCAACCCTCATTTCCAAAACAGGCATGCCCAAGCCAACAAACTTTGGGTTGAGGGTTTGAGTTTGGGGTGCTAAAATCAAAAACAACCCTACTTGGAAGCTCATACGAGCTACAGTCAGTATTTCTCATCTGAAAAATGGATATGGGTTTCTATTTGGGCATATGCTAGGGACCATACTAAGCTACCAAAATTTGACCCATATGCCCACACTTCAAGATCCCTTGGCCGCGCTAAGAATACAGTAGCTCACGTGGTACTCTCTTTTCTAGGGGGACCCCAATACAGATCCCCACATACAATAATCTCTCTTCTGTGAACCCACAAAATGGACCCTAAACCCTGAACCCTAAGCCCCGAGCCTTAAACCCTAAACCCTGACCCCTAAACGCTAACCTCAGAAACATCCTGATTCTAGGACGTCTTGGAGCCACATGGGTAGGGTAAGCCCCAAATACTGGGATTGTTGCTAGGGAACTTTCGCTAATTACTAGTAGAAGGAAATCCCGTTATCTACTATGTACCCATGCTATGGTAACTTCAGTTAAATTCCTTAACATACCACTCTTAAACCCTGAACCCTAAATCCCAAAACCCTTAAGCCCTAAACCAAAAAACCTGAAGGGCCGCCCTCCATTTGCCCTACTGGAGCTTAAGGGGGAGTGAGGGAGTGAATATAGAGACCATTTTAGGGGTACATATGGGGATTATATAGGGATTATTATAAGATCCACCCCCCCCGCCACTCTCCCTTAATTGGTTGCGGACAGGAAACGCGTCAGGATCAGAGCCATCGCCCATCATCCCTGAGTACCTCATTAGGGTTTTCGGGTTTGAGGGTTTAAGGGTTTAGGGTTCAAGAGCTTAAGGGTTTAAGCGTTTAAGGGTTTGGGGGTTTAATGGCTTAAGGTTCCAGGGTTTAAGGGTCTCAGGGTTGAGGGTGAGGGTTGATGGTTTTGGATTTAAGGGTTGAGGGTTTCAGGGTTCGGGGTTTAAGGGCTAAAGGGTTTGCGGGTCTAGGGTTTTTAGGGTATGGCGGGCTGAGCTGTAGCTCCTGGTCGTCAAGCTAGTTGAAACCATGTGCCTTTGATAATCTGTGCCGACCCCTTTCAAAAACCGGTTCCTTCTTGAGCTAATATCACAAATTATGACGTCATATTCCTCATGAGGCGTGAGCATTACAAAAGTACAATTAAGCTCGCCAATTCCCTAATGCATCCCCCTCAAAAACCAATATCCCCAGAAACCTAAGACTCGAGAAAGTACAACCTAGTGCTATGAAGAACCTAGGCCCACAAAAAGAGGAAAAACAACTGACAGGGGAAACTGAAACCCTAAACCCTAAACCTGCTTGAGTTCAGATCTGTCTATGTTTTGAAAATGTGCGAAACACGGGAATGCCTACAACTTTCCGACATAACCCAGACCCCTGATTCATAAACCCCCTCCACTGAATGGGGATTGTCTTAGGGTCCTAATATTTCCCGCCACCGCTAAAACCGAACCCTCCAAATTTAAGAAACGCAGCTCCCGCTGTGGTGGCGCTCTTATTCTTGCCTCCTGAAAGTCGAGGCGTTTCAAGAGGGGTCAATCCATTTCGTGTAGAAGGCGGTGCGAAAAACATGAACGCAGGCTTTTATCGGCTTCTCTCCGGTTGCTGTTCTTGTTCTTGCTGCTGTTGCTGCTGCTGCTGGTACGCCTGCTTCTGCTAGCGGAGAGAAGCACCTGTCAGTCGCATGAGGTTTCCCCTCATGTGGCTGTTCTCCCACCGCCACTGGGATGCGCGCATGTCACTTTCCAAAACTGAGCGGCTCAGAGGACACGCTATCAGGAATGTATCCCTTGAGGTGCTTCCAGAAACCATCTAGAGAACCAGTGTGAACCATAAGACGTTTACTTCTGCCAGACTCCCAGATGCGTGTGCATACGCAAAAAACTCGCTTCGAGTGATTGCCAGCATGATGCTTCAAAGAGAAGTCACGAGCAATCTTGGGATAGAGCTTCGCACCATCTGTGATGATACGAGTCAAGTGCCCTTGCGGCGTCTTACGCTGGAGCAAGGACAGATCACGCGGCATGACGTCAGACTTGCTAACGTCTTCCTTGCTGTCACCTGGTGTGTCCTCCATGTCCGTAGTGGCATCCAACAGCGACATGCCCTCTTCGTCTTCAGACCAAGATGTAGCTGCGATGGACTCATCGTCTGAATCTGTGTGGTCACTGATCGGATCCCAGAACAACGAATCCAAGACGGCCGAGCGCCATCCAATGTTTTCCGTGGGCACGTGGAACCTTCGCACAAGCGCCGTCTGCCAATGCGCCCAGCCTGAGCTGCAGCAAGAGGCCGCAAGCCAAAAAAGCCTGATATCCAACGATAAGAAACCCTCTACGCTCCTAAGCCCGCAGCGCTTCTAAAGATTCTGAAGATCCAAAAAAATGATCCTCCAAAGCCAGCCCTCAAGCAAACCACTACCTGGGAGGTCGAGTATCATTTGTACCGTCGGGCAGGTGGCGAGTCCAATGATGACACAGGACAAGGCAGCCCTTCTGCCGCAAGGAACCCCAGGTACGACGTTCGAGTACGGGGACTCAAATCCATGCCGACCCATCCCAGAAAAAGCTACTGGACCCCTTTCACAGCAGCTGCAGAACAGAAGTGGCATGGTTCCAAAAGCCCAATCACGAACCCAAGCCCTCACAAGACCTTCGCAGCATACCGCCTCAGCGAGAAAGGCGTCCAGGAACAGACAGAACACCAACGTTATTATGGTTTGGGCATGGATGCTCTGGTGAGCGCATGCTTTTGAAACACGAACGTTATTATGGTTTGGGCGTGGAGGCTCTGGTGTGCGTATGCTCTCGAAACACGAAAGTTATTATGGTTTGGGCATGGATACTCTGGTGTGCGTATGCTCTCGAAACACGAACGTTATTATGGTTTGGACATGGATGCATTTGGTACGGATGCGCTGGTTAGTCGCATGCGCAGGAAGACGGACGTGATGATGGCGTGGGCGTGATCCAAGAACGGACTGACCAAGTAATATACAAAACATATACAAAAATAGGGCTTGGTAAACACGGCGCTTACTACTATTTAGGCCCTGAAAAGGAGGAGGTTTATTCCCCAATAGCCACCAGGTTTGGGGTCTACTTCTTACACGGTTGGTGTTCGTGCTTGCGTCCATTTTCGGAGAATGTACGGTTCGGTGTCCCAGTCTTTTTTCCTCTTGGTGTCCCGGT